>VZQC01014051.1:123264-148594 GCA_009823505.1 Rhizomys pruinosus | reverse complement strand
GTTTTGCTTCTCATCCACCTGTGCACCTTTTCTAAGCCTAGGGAACAATCTGCAGAAGAGGGGGCGTGGTAGAATGTAAGGGCTTTGATTGGTGTTAATGGTGAAACTACAGCAATATAGTCTGGACACTCATTTGATCAACTTGATTGAACATACAAGCCCCCCAGACCCCCCCTGCTGGATGGTGGGACCCATGAGCTGTGTGGGTTTGGGCACAACTGCTTGCAAATTGGTTTTATATGAAGGATGCTTGTACTCACAAATTATCACTTATTGTTAAAAAAAATGAAAACAAAACAAAAACAGAGAAAGATGCAGAAAAGTTACGGCAGAATCCATGATCTGGGATGGGTAGGGGAGGGTGGGGGGAAAGGAAAGTGATATATGCCTCAACTGAATTGGAAAATGATGTATGAAATATGAAATGATGTATGAAAAAAACACATTTTGTTAATCACAGAGATAGTAGATTTACTTTATACACATATTGACATTCCTGATATCAGAAATTTGTTACTCTACATCATTTCCTCTTCAACACAAATGACCTTATGCTAATTTTCAAGATTTAAGTCAAACTTCCGAAGACATTCTTGACCTAAGAGTGCAAAATCAGGTCTATATAATGTGTAAAATATGTTTAATAAAAGTACATAAAACAAAATAGTCATACATGCACAAAACTTTTATGAAAAAACAGCTTATGCAAAAGTAATAATAGTTAAAATGTCATGATAATAAGTTCGTTATATTACATAAAATTTTGTTCATATAAGAAATTTTTAAGAATGTTAGCACAGCACACAGGCTCAATCTGGACATGAATTGGAGAAGCATAGCATGTTATGGTTGCTTATGCTCTTATCTACCTGTTAGGGATTTCTATTCCTACCTAAGAAATTCCAATAAATATACTGTGTTTGCACGTTAATTTTAGCAAAGTTATAGAAGAATAAGAAAAATTTGTATTTGATGTAAGGTTACAGACGGGTGTACTCAGGAACAAAATTGTGATAAATCTAATTACTGCTTGAAAAAGTTTAGACTTGGGAATCTTATATCATACACCATGAGATATATTCCCTGTTTTATTTCATGGCATTAAAGGTCTATTCATGTTTATCAAACATTTAATCATCTAGATGGGCGTGGTGGCACATGACTTTAATCCTAGCACTCTGGAGGCAGAGGCAAGCTATTTCTGGGAGTTCACATCCAGCATGGTCTACATATGAGTTCCAGGATACCAGCAGCTTCAGGTAGACCCTGTTTCAAAAATACACCCCCCTCAAAAAAATTAATCATCTATATATTCCAGCTGTTGGTTTTATTTTTCTGGACACTTACAAGTATTTTATTTTAGTGTGGTGCTATTTTTAATTTCACTGAATATTTTATAAAACATGTTGCCAGTTGTACATATGTCTCATCTTATCTAATATAATATGAATGTTATCTTTCTTAAACTGAGTTCCTCCAATTTAAACATATTATTACAGTCACAGGGATTGCTTGTTAGAACTTATGTTACTGGATCCTCATTCCAGAAATTCCAAGATCTAAGTCAGGTAAGTTGATATGAGATATATACCTCAATAAACCTGTATAAAACTGTCATTATATCAGGGTCATTGATCTCTTATTGATCTCTTCAATAAGATATGAATTTCTTGTGGTTATGTACAGTGACAATTATTTTCAGTCACAATTTTGTTGCTTCCATAACATTAAATGAAAATGTCTGAATTTCACATCAAAAAATTTTTAAAAGAGACTAAGAAAAAGATGCATGTGCTTCATTAGTAGGATCGAAAGGTTATGCCTGGACAAGCTGACAGCCCATGAAAGAAAACAGCCAGAATTGACTAGAGACCAAGACAACAGCTCCAGAGAAAGTAGGCTGTTTTGCTTCTCATCCACCTGTGCCCCTTTTCTAAGCCTAGGGAACAATCTGTGGAAGAGGGGGCACGGTAGAATGTAAGGGCTGCGATTGGGGTGAATGGTGAAACTACAACAATATAGACTGGACACTCATTTGATCAACTTGATTGAACATACAAGCCCCCCCTGCTGGATGGTGGGACCCATGAGCTGTGTGGGTTTGGGCACAACTGCTTGCAAATTGGTTTTACATGAAGGATGCTTGTACTCACAAATTATCACTTATTGTTAAAAAAAATGAAAACAAAACAAAACAAAAAAGCAGAGAAAGATGCAGAAAACTTACGGCAGAATGCACGATCTGCGATGGGTAGGGGTGGGGTNTATATATATATATATATATATATAATATGTTACTTTATCAATTTTAATTCCAGCCTAAATCAGTAAAACTTGTGTTTGTAGTAACTGGGGTTGAATGTGGAGACTCATGACTGCTGAAGTTGAAATACTGAATATCTGAAAATAACTGACATTTGAAATATTTAACCTTAACATGATATTTATACCATAACCAGCAAACATCAGCAGTCACTGTGAAAAAAAGAGTGAAAGTAATATGAGTTTAAAAGATGGAGATCTGCAAAACACTGGTTTTTAGGAAAGGAAGAATCAATGAAATCATGAAATGATGCCAAAAGAACTATAACTACTGGTAACCTGACTCCAGAAAACTAGACCATGGGCCCTCAAAAGAATATCATGGACTTGGAAGGGGGCCTATATTTCCCTAATAGATTATTGACTATTCATGGATTCTAACTAGGAAGCATTTGTTTTCATTTGTCCAACCAATGTGGTGCCTCCAGGGTTTAATGGATAGCTCCAAACCCATGATCATGTATATGTTTGGGGTTAAATTCAACAACAACAACAAAAAACTAGACACGAGTGTTTGAAAGGGAATTTTGTGGACATTAGAAAGAGAAAGCAGGCCTTTAAGAGGGGTGTGAGGGAGATTAGAGACGGGTTTATATTAATCCTACTAATAGGTTTATAATAATCCAAATGAAATACACATATCTATAATAGTGTTCAAGAAAAAGTTCAATAGAAGTTATTAAAGACTAAAAATCATATTTTAAAAAAATGCATTAAGTTTTCTTATCATGGACTTTCTCTTCATCAATGACTATTATATACAGGCCAGAATTGTTCCGTGCATTTTCTTGACTGTGTGAACATGAGTTTCTTCACAGAATTGGAAAAAAAAAAAAAGTCCTTAAATTCATATGGAAAAAAGAGCCCAATAGCCAAAACAACCCTAAACGAAAAGAGCAATACAGTGGGGATCACTATAAAAGACTTCACACAGTATTACAGAGTTATAGTTCTTAAACAGCCTGGTTTTGGCACAAAAACAGACCCGTAGACCAATGAAACAAAATTGAAGATCCAAACTTCACCACATACAATTTCAGCCACCTCAGTTTTGACAAAGGACCCATGAAGACTCAATGAAGGAAAGACAACATCTTCAGTAAATGATGTTGGCATAACTGGATCACCAATTGTGGTGAAGAACAAAATTAAACCTCTACCTCTCACACATTATACAAATTAACTCCAAATGGATCAAAGACCTCAATGAGAAACCTGAAAATTTGAAGGTGATAAAAGAAAACGCTGGCGGCAACCTCTAAGACATAGGCATAGGAGAAGACTTTCTAAATCAGACAGCAGCTACACAGGGAATAGAGTCAACAATGACAAATGGGACTTCATTAACTTCAAAAGCTTCTGTACAGCAAAAGAAACAATCAGTGAAGTGAAGAGAAAACCCACAGAGTGGGAGGAAACCTTTGCTGCTAATACAACTGTCAGAGCATTAACACCCAGAATATATAGACTACTCAAAAAGAAAGAAGAAAACAAATTACTCACTCCAAAGATGTAATAAAGAGCTGAATAGAAACTTCACAAGAGAGGAAATAAAGATGGATGAGAAACATCTTAAAAAGGGTTCAACATTGCTAATAATTAAGGAAATGCAAATTAAAATGATTTTAAGATTGTATCTCACTCCAATAAAATTGTCTAGGATCAAGAAAACAAATGATACCAAATGCTGCAGAGATTGTGGGGAAAGGGGAATCTCATCCACTGCTGGTGGAAATGTAAGCTCGTACAACCACTATAGAAAGCAGTGTGCAGAACCCTTAAAAGACTGAACATGAGCCTACTACCTGATCAAGTCATACCACTCTTGAGTATATACCCACAAGACTCACCTTACTGCTGAGATACATGAACAAATCATGTTTATTGCAGCTCTCTCCACAATAGCAAAGAGCTGGAACCAACCCAAGTGCCCTTCAACAGATGAGTGGATAAAGAAAATGTGGTACAAATACACTATGCAGGGGTAAAGAAAGATGACATCATGAATTATTCAGGTAAAATGATGGAACTATAAGATAATATAGAAAAAAAGGACAATTTATATTCCACATTTATGGATGCTGGCACCAAGTACCTAATTGTAAGGCAAACTGAGCAATGTTAATGTTATATCTATCTTTATCTGAAAGCAACTGTGCTCTCATAATGTGAATCACTAAATAGGCTCTAGAATTAAGCTACCAATTATTTTCATACGTTGTAATCTTGGTATATGGGTGGAGGGTATATATCCATATTTTAGAGTAATATAAAATAAAAAGGGAAAATGTAAATCCTAAAATATGATTTAGAAATAAGATACACTTTATTTTCAGATGACAATTTTAGTATAGGTGAATACATATATATATTGAAGCAATACCAATTTGAGGGAATAACAACAACAAAAGATCTGGGACAAAGAATCAACTGAAACAGTAAACTTTTCCCCAAAACAATAATCTTCTGCTTTGAAAAATTTTAATCTCCTTCTTCAGGGGTTTAAAATTATTGTTGTAGAGATCTTTGGTGTTTGGTTAGGTTTGTTTCTAGGTATTTTATTGTTTTTGAGGCTATTGTGAGAGGGATATTCTCCTTATATTCCTTCTGTTGCTTGTTGTTGTTATAAAGAAAAGCTACTGATTTTCTAGGTTAATTTTGTATCCTGTCACTTTACTCTTTACCGAAAATCTTTATTGTTTGTAGGATTTTTCTGGTGGAGTTTTTAGCATCCCTTAGGTAAAATATCATATCATCTGCAAAAGAGGGATAGTTTGACTTCCTCTTTTCCAATTAGTACACCTTTAATTTCAATTTTTTCACGTTATTGCCCTAACAAGCATTTCAAGCAATATATTGAAGAGGAGTCATGACCCATGAAGAAGGAGATTGAAGAAGATATCAGAAGATGGAAAGACCTCCCATGATCATGGATTGGAAAAATTAATATAGTAAAAATGTGCAGTCTACACAAATTAATACACAGATTCAATACGATCCAAATTAAAATCCCTAAGAGTTTCTTCACAGACTTGGGGAAAAAAATGCTTAAATTCATATGAAAAAAAAAAAAAAAAGATCCAGGATAGCCAAAGCAAACCTGAGTGAAAACAAAAGAGAAATACAGGGGGATCACTATACTGGACTTCAAACTGTATTACAGGGCTATAGTCATAAAAACAGCCTGGTACTACCACAAAAACAGACCTGTCGACCAATGAAACAAAATTGAAGATCCCAACTTGAGCTCATAAAATTTCTGACACCTCATATTTGACAATGTGGCCAAGAAGACACAATGGAGGAAAACAACATCTTCAGTAAATAGTGTTGGCAAAACTATATCACCACTTGTAGAAGAATAAAATTAAATCCCTACCTCTCACGCTGTACACAAATCAACTCCAAATGGATTGAAGACCTCAGTGTGAAACCTGAAACTCTGAAGGTGATAGAAGAAAACTTTGGCAGCAACCTACAAGACATAGGGGTAGGAAAAGACTTTCTAAATCAGACAGCAGTTGTGCAGGAACTAAGGTCAACAATGGACAAGTGGGACCTCATTAAACTCAAAAGCTTCTGTACAGCAAAAGAAACAATCAGTGAAGGGAAGAGAAAACCCACAGAGAGGGAGGAAACCTTCACCACTGATACATCTAACAGAGCATTAATCCAGATTATATAAAGTACTCAAAAAACAAAGAAGGAAGAAAACAAATGAGCCACTCAACAAGTGGAGTAAAGAGCTGAACAGAGACTTCAGAAGTGACTAAGTATAGATGACTGAGAATATTTTAAAAAGTGTTCAATATCATTAGTAATTAAGGAAATGAAAAGTAAAACAACTTGGGGATATCATCTCACTCCAATAAGATTGGCTAGGATCTAGGATTAAGAATACAAATGGGGCCAGATAGATGGCCTAGTGGTTAAGAGCACCGACCACTCTTACAGAGGACCCGGGTTCGATCCCCAGCACCCACATGGTGGCCGAGAACCGTCTGAAACTCCAATTTCAGGAGAACTCCAGTTCCAAGGGAGTCTGACACCCTCTTCTGACCTCCTTGGCATTGCACGACACGGTTGCACAAACTTGCATGCAGACAGTACATTCATACACATACAGAAATAAATAAAATTTAAAAAAAATAAAAAAAAAGAATACAAATGATACCAATTCTGGGGAGTATGTGTAGAAAGGGGAACACTCATCCACTGCTGGTGAGAGTGTAAACTTGTACAACCACTATGGAAAACAGTGTGGATAACCCTTAAAGGACTGAATATGAGCCTACCACCTGACCCAGTCATAACACTCCTGGGTATATACCAGCAAGACTCATTCTACCACAGAGATATATGCACATTCATGTTTATTGCAGCTCTCTTCACTATAGCAAAGAATTGGAACCAACCAAAGAGCCCCTCAACCAACAAGTGGATAGAGAAAATGTGGTACATCTACACAATGGAGTTCTATGCAGCAGTAAAGAGAAATGACATCTGGGCTGGAGAGATAGCCTAGCGGTTAAGAGCACCAACTGCTCTTGCAGAGGACCCGGGTTCGATCCCCAGCACCCACATGGTGGCTGAGAACCGTCTGTAACTCCAATTCCTGGAGAACTCTAATTCCAGGGGAATCTGAGACCCTCTTCGGATCTCCATGGCATTGCACCACACGGTTGCTCAGACCTGCATGCAGACAGTACATTCATACACATAAATAAAAAAGAAAAAGAAAAAAAAGATGACATTATGAAGTTTACAGGTAAATGGATGGAACTAGAAGATATTATGATAATGATAATGAGGTAACAGAGTCTGAGAAAAACAAACGACAAATGTTATCCCTCATTTGTGGATGCTAGAACATCAAATAAGGCAAACTGAGTAAGATTAATGTTAATTTCTTTTATTTAAAAGCAACTGTGCTCGTAGAATGGGAATCCCTTAACAGACTCTAGAATTAACCTACTATTATCAGACTTTATAATTATGGTACAAGGGTGGAGGGTATGCTTGTGTATAAAATTAATGTAAAATTAAAAGGAAAAATTGTGGATCCCGAAATATGATTTGGAAATAAAATATAGTTTATTTTCAAAGGACATGATTTTAGTGCATGTGTGACATAAATAAATCAATATGGTTAAACAGTACATATTGGAGGGAACAACACCAACAAAAGGACTGGTACAGGGGAACTGACTGAAGCAGTAGAGGTATTCCCCCCCAAAATAATCTTCTGCTTTTAAAATTTTTGAAAAGTCTCAGAAGAAGAAACAGGACATGTATGAAAGACTGCATGAACTTGGGAGGAGCAGGGGACATGGAGGGGGAAATGAGTCTGGATTGAACTGAGAAGTGATGTATGAAATGCACAGAAATTCAATTAAAAGTTAAAAAAAAACATTAAAAATACTCAGAAAAAGATGCAAGGCATGTATGGCAGAATGGAAGATCCCAGGTGGAGTGGGGGGAATGGAAAGGGATATGAGTCAAAATGGACTGAGAAATGATGTATGAAATCCACAAAACTTCAATAAAAATATTAAAAAAAAAACATTTGTTGAAAAAAAGCTCTGGCTGAAGTTATATTTTCTAAAAGAATGTATCTTTAACCAAAGTTGTGTTTGATCTGATGGTTCAGATACTTTGCAAGTACCTGGAAATCTTTTACAATGTTTCAATGGAGCAGTCAGCTAGAATGTATTGAAAATTCAAGAAAAATAAATCTTTTCTCCAGCAGACACCTAAGTTCATTCCTATAATCCTAGCTTTTGGAAGGATGAGGCATGAGATTTTCTGTTATTATGGGGCTGATGTGTGCTATATAATAAGTTCTAGGTAAGTTTGGCTTGAAACAGTGGTGTGATTCTGTATCAAAAAATATGTCCTAGCATATTTTTTGCTAGAATAGAAATGGTCGAAATGTATGCATTTTGGAAAAGCACTATTCACATGTAGATATTAAGTACATGGAATGTGTCTACTGAAATGAATGAATTTTTAATGAATTTTAATGGAAATAAATTTAAATTAACTTGAATTTTCCTTAAAGTCATACAATTGGCCACTTGTCTGATGGTGTATATTTGGATTCTAAAGTTTTTAGTAATAATTTTAATTTAGGCACATGTCAATTTTAATTTGAAGCAAAATATAGAAGTAAGTATTTTGGTTTTTTGAAAGACAATTAATATGATAAGAAAGCCCTGGATAACGTTTTTAGCACTATCATCCTTAGAGTATTTCATAATAGAGAGTTATAGACACATTTTCCCCACAGAATCTCTAATACCTAGGCCATCAATAAAATATTTTGAAAAGAGAAATAGAAAAGGCCCTTCATTATGTTAAGTAGTAAAATCAGCCCAATATTATCTTTTGTAATAATAACTAATCAGGTACTTGTTTTCTGTGTTCATGAATACATACAATAAATGAAATATAGCTAGAACAGAGAGTTTTGAATGTGATTAGTGTATGGATGATTAAAGTGTACTTGTTGAATATGATAATTAATATTCAACTATATATATAAACATAAAATATATACCATAAGTATATAAAAATATTTTGTGCCAATTAACAAATAGAAATAATAACTGCAAACAACAACCTCTAAAATATTTTATTCATTTATATTCCTTCATTACTTTTCTTGACATTTTATCTGGAAGAATTAATTGGAAACATGAGAAGAATACAATCATTTTCAGTAAGCATTGTAATCCTTTGAGAGAAATTTAGTTTACTTCTATTTTGCAATCTTATATAACTATTTGTGGATAGAACATACTCTTATTGTATCAAGGTGCATATTTTGATAATATTTATAATTATTTTGTTTTTAAATTCAAAATAATAGCTAGTTCAATACATTAATTAACTTCAGCCTCTGAAATTAATTAAATCAAAAGTATCACAACAAACCCCGTTTTCTTTAATTAGTGACTGGTCTCCAAGAATCCTGGATGGGAAGTACTAAAGTAGCAATAGGATTGTGAGATTGGAGATCATAGACATAAGTGGATTAACTGGAAATAGTTTTTAATCTAGATATTTTTCAACATGTTAAATGTTACTACAAAGTCAGGGTAGTGCTGAGAATAGAGTAGAAATAATTTGAAATGGTATTACCTAACCACAACACAAATTGCTATTCACCCCTTTTACATCAAAGAGTATCACCCCTTTCCCAGGATCTAATACATGGAAAGCCTCCTTGGTTTGGACATATTATTTGTTATACTTATAATAATATGTTTTACTTATTCTTTGAGAATTGCATTCATGTGTATAGAATATATTTATTATATTCACCCCACACTCCACTTCATTCTGGAAATACCTCCCACATCTCCCTACCAACTTCATACACCACTTTTTCTAAAAATCCACTGGTGTTAGTAGTAGTGTCCACATAAACATGGCTATAAGGCCAACAACTGTACCATGATAAACCTAATTGGGACATCCAGAAGGAAACTTACTAAACAATCAGACAAATGATTTAATTATATTATTTCTCCTACATGTTTAGAAAACATATAGATTACTTAAATGTTTTTAGATGATTACTGTACTATTGAACAGAAATTGTGATTTAGAACCGGGGTCTGTAAATGTTCTCAGGGAGGTTAAATTAGATAATTACAAAGTTCATGAATAAAGACACAAACTGTCTCATGATATAGAGGAAACAGAATCATCACTCAGCCAGAATTTTAAAACATTGTTAGCTTTTAAATTCCTTTAAACTTCCCCAAATATTGCAAAATAACTAAAACATCAGAACAAATACTGACACTAGAACCATGTATATTAAGTGCAAAGCTAAAATCATGACTGACAGTCTTGAAGGAAAGACTCCATTGTAACTGCTAGGAAGCCCCTGCAGTATCTTTTTTTTACAGAGCATTTACAATTAATTCAATTGTATCCATCTGTATAGCTCAAAAAATGCCTTAGAACTGCTCAAGTGACATTTATAACCTTGGCTATAAATGTGCAACATATTTTACTTGCTGGTTTTTCAAAATAATAAAATAATAATATTGGTAATTATTAGTACCGCATTATTAAAAGTATAAACAAAGATCGATTAAATTTATTAAAATATGACCTATTACTCATACTTTTATCTACTCAAAATTCAATTTTCATAAGTACATATTAGTTTGTGTGTTATAAGTAAATAATATTATAGAAGTCCATACATTTGTATGTTTCCTATAAAATAAGCACAAAAAGACATTTACCTATAAATAGATTATATTGATCTATAAAATTCTTATAGTTTAAGTGCAAAAATTCTTTTAACATCAATACGAACAGAGTTTAATAATGTTTAAAATGTAATTACATTCTGAAAATCCTCCAGGCTAGTATTTAAAACATTTGTCTGATCACCATGGCAGGAAAAGGAACTCTTCAAAGAAAATATGTATGTCTTACACAATTGGAATTTTATTTTCTGTCAAAGAAATACTTTTCTTTTATTTCCTTCAGAATTTTTGAATAAAGAATCTTTGAAAGGAACCTCTATATAATTGCAAATAATCACTTTCTACATAGATTATCTTGTATAGAGTGAAAATAGTTTTGTCAGTCTTTTGTGATCCCTCTCCTTTTTACAAATGAGGTTTTATACTGTGCTCTAGTGAATATTCTCTATTTATAAGAAGTTTAAAAGGTACTTTTTGAACAAAGAAGAGCTAGGTTTGGGTTTGGTGTTATCGCATATAGAATATTTTATGATAATTTTAGTTTCCTTTTAGGGACTATTTTATCACTACAATGTGTCAACAGATTTTACAGGCTATAATATCATTCTATAATTTAAAATCTGTGAATTTAAGTCTGTATTGTACATCTTATCCTCCAAGTGCCAGGCCCATTAAAAATAATATGTTCTAGTGGAAATATAATAGGGTATGATGGAAACTGCTAATCCCTTCTGACAGAACTATTTGTAATGACTGAAACATCTTCACTCAACCTCAGCACACCCTTGATGGAGCTCACAATCCAATAAATAGGGGTGTGCACTCAATCCAAAACATGTCTTAATCACAATTTACAAACACCCTGAATCATGGTAGTAACTCATAATTCTGTACCTACTTCACTACAGAACCTAGTATAGTTGCTACACACACTCATGTGGACACACATACATCTATCTATCTATCTATCTATCTATCTATCTATCTATCTATCTATCCATCATCTATCTATCTAATCTATCTACTAAATAAGTAATAGAACTCCTGTTTTTGTAGCTGTTGCTGTTCCATTTAAATATATTTATATATATATATATATATATATCATATATATATATATATTCCACCCATAATGCCAAATTACAATGCCTGAAAATAAGCTATAGGTTAATTACAAAACCTGTTTAGGCAGTTCATTTTTTACACAGTAGATTTTCATGTGGGTAAAAAAGAAAATTACTTATGTTCCTAATTACTTAGCAATTTGTTGTATGTTTTAATGGAGTTTTTTCTATTACTTTCCTTTATTTTTTTTCATTTTTTTTACAATTGTTAATAATTTATGAGTACAAGCATCCTCATGTAAAACCAATTTGCAAGCAGTTGTGCCCAAACCCACACGACAAGGGTCCACCACCAAGCGGGGGGGGGGGCTTGTATGTTCAATCAAGTTGATAAAATAAGTGTCCAGACTATATTGCTTAGTTTCCCACATCACCCCAATCCCAGCCCTTACATTCTACCAAGGCCCCTCTTCCTCAGATTGTTCCCTAGGCTTAGAAAAAGGGGCACCAGGTGGACGAGAAGGAAAAGAGTCTACTTTCTCTGCAGCTGTCCTTTTGGACTCTGGTCAATTCTGGCTGTTTCCTTTCATGGGCTGACAGTTTGTCCAGGAATAACCTTTCAGTCCTACTAATGAAGCATAAGCAATTAGATATACAGGTATTTAAATAGTACTAATTGTTATGGTAGGTTACTTTGGTATAGACACACATGTTTGGATGCTATGTTAATCCATGAATACGTTTTTTTTTTTTTCTGTTTAAAATATGACAGGGTCTTACTGTGGCTTATAACATCTCCTAACCACTAGAGAATGTAAGCTTGTGGCATCAGTCATGGCTTATTCCTCCAAGGAGAGAGCTTTTAGCCAATTAGACTTGGGATATATAGGCATATGGCTGCCATTGCTGCACAGTATTTCCAGGGAGGTGAGGTGTAGCTGGTGCTGACAGAGGAGACTTGCTTGACTCAAGGAGACCTATATTTGCTTAATTGGTTTAGTGGCCTTTGGTAACACTCTGTGGTATTCCATAGACCAACTGTACACTTGCAAGTGCCAGTCTCAATACATCTTTCCCATGCTTACATAGGCCTTTGACAGCAGGGCCTATCACCTCTCTTCTTGCAGGTATCCCTGCAAGTTTACAGGCAAGAAGCCTTTACCTTTTGGGGGGCTTCGATCCCGTGGCCAACATCTCCCTGGTAGAGTGATCCATTGCTGATATCAGAGATCTCCTGTATTAATATATTTTGCTTAAAGGCACAGCATTTAATTTAAATTAATTTTGCTTAAGTGCAGAGCTTAAAGATCTTTAGTATTATATTTGGTTCTGAATAGAGAAATAATCCTTTTCACAGTTCCATGTCTATTAGTCAATTAAAGAAGGCAGTTTTTTCGGTTTTATTAAGAGATTACTCCATAACAGTTGGCTCCCATTTACAGTATAGGAACGACCTCATCATCCTCATCATCTTTTTCTCCTTGTTCTATATAGGGGAGGTAAGAAAGTCTCTTTATTAAAACTTTGCAGCACCTAGAAGGTAAGTTTCATTAGGACTCATTTTAAATATTTGTTACAAGTATGGATCCACGAGGGGTTTGAGTCTGTAGCAGTCTGAGGCTCTTTGTTAGTAGCTCATTATTTATTTTGTTTAAAAGCAAAAATAAAATTATTCAGTCTTACAAATAAAGATTTGGTTGGTGCTAGGATCCATACCATACTCCGTTTTTTTTTTGTTTTTTTTTTTTTTGTTTTTTTTTTTGTTTTTTGGTTTTTTTTTTTGTTTGTTTGTTTGTTTTTTTGGCGGGGGGTTGTTTTGTGATGTTTTGTTTTTGTTTTATTTTATTATGTTTGTTTTTCTGGGACAGTGCTCCTTCACTTAGCATAAAGGCTTCTAGTTCCATCTATTAACCTCCAAATTTCATTATGTTGTCTTTCCTTACCACTGCACAGAATTCCACTATGTAGATGTACCACATTTTCTTCATCCACTCATCAGTTGAAGGACACTTCGATTGGTTCCAGCTCTTCACTATTGTGAAGAGAGTTACAATAAACACAATTGTGCACATATCTTGGCAAGAGGATGAAACTTGTGGGTATATACTACTTCTGAGTATTTACCCACAAGAATGGGTCAGGTGGTATGCAAATTTTGAGGCTTTAAGGGTTCTGTACACTGCTTTCCATAGGGGTTGCACAGGTTTGCATTCCAACCAGCACTGAATGAGTATCTCCCTTATCCCAGAATCTCTCCAGCCTTTGGTATCAATTGCTGTCTTGATACTAGCCAGTCTTACTAGGGTAAGATAAAATCTTAATATGGTCTTAACTTGTATTTCCTTAGTTATTAGCAATCTTGAACACATTTTTATACGTTCCTCAGCCATCTTCACTTCTTCATTTGTGAAGTCTCTGTTCAGCTCTTTACTCCATCTGTTGAGTGTGTCATTTGTTTACTTGTTCCTTTCTTTTTGAGTAGTTTATATAGTCTGGATGTTAATCCTCTGTCAGATGAATCACTGTTGAAGGTTTGCCCCACTCTGTGGGATTTCTCCTCACTTCTTAGATTGTTTTTTCACTGTACAGAAGCTTTTTAGTTTAATGAGGTCCCATTTTTCCATTGTTTATCTTATTTCCTGCGCAGATGATGTCTGGTATAGAAAGTATTTTCCTAAGCCTATATCTTGTATGTTACTGCCAATGTTTTCCTCTATCCTTTTCAGAAGTTCTTGTTTCACACCGAGGTCTTTGATCCAACTGGAGTTGATTTTTATACAGAGTGAAATGTAGGGGTTTAGTTTTATTCCTCTACAAGTGGTGATCCAGGTTTGCCAGTACCATTTGATGAAGATGATGTCTTTCTTCCATTGTGTCTTCTTGGCCCCTTTGTCAAATATGTTGTGGCTGAAATTGAATGTGCTCAAGTTTGGATCTTCAATTTTTTTTCCATTGATCTGTTTTTGTCCCAGTACCAGGCTGTTTTTATGACTTTAGCCCTGTAATATAGTTTGAAGTCTGGTATAGTAATCCCCACACACACACTGCATTGCTCTTTTTGCTTAAGATTGCTCTGCCTAACCA
Organism: Rhizomys pruinosus; assembly: GCA_009823505.1. Taxonomy (NCBI): domain Eukaryota; kingdom Metazoa; phylum Chordata; class Mammalia; order Rodentia; family Spalacidae; genus Rhizomys; species Rhizomys pruinosus. The sequence goes on along the minus strand of VZQC01014051.1, from coordinate 133,893 downwards.
GGAAACAAAAGAACTCTCTCTCTTTTTTTTTTTTTAAGATGAATGATGTTTGAAAGTAGTGTTCATAAAGGCATTATTATTATTTGTAGAAAAAGTAGATAAATTGAGAAGAAAATTATATGTCCTCCAAAGCTAGATATTACATACTTACATTAGTATCATTATAGCCAAGAAAAATAAAAGAAGTGGAGCAAAATAATTTTATTTTCCCATAGGAAATAAGACAAGAAATATATTCAGAGCAAAAATAAGCATTTAAGAAATTACAATAAAATTAAATAGAAGCCCCAAAATTAAAAGTTGAAAGACACAATATTTGTAAGATTTATGTGAACAACTGGAATTCTACTTAGGCTCAATAATCAAAAAATATTTTAACTAAGTTTCCTTTTGCTTTCTATAAATAAGTCCCATTTTCCATTTCCGGGCTTAATAATACTGTTGTAAGAAAAAAAATGCTTAAATATATTCTTACAGTTGTTGGACATGTGAATTCATTTTTCTGCTTACAAATAACATAGAGACTTCAACATTTATATTTAACTAGATAAGGTATAAATAAAAAAAAATACATGTGGAAGGAAATTTCTTGAAGGTAAAAAATGGCCAAATTGAATGAAGCCTGGAGAGAAACACAGGCAGATTGTATTTTATGGTCCACATTGACCAATGGGATCATAATTAGATTATTCCTCCCACAGTTCTCACCCTTTGGTTTCTGCCTTCCTGTCTTTTTGCAGTGCTATCTCGTTCTATTCTAGAAATAATTTAATTCAGACAAAAGTTTCAATTTATACGTGTGTAATGAATTCTATCTTAAATGTGAATAATTAGGAAAAGCCACTTACCTTGCTAGAATACATTTTATAATTGAAAGTAAATGAACAAAAAATGTAATTAGCCATCAGAATGTCTGTAAATTATTCTTCAGCATGGAAGATAGAGTGTGTAGCTCTCATTATCAAATTATATCAGATTTTAAAAAGTTAAAATAATAAAACAATAATATCCATTATTTTATTACAAATATTTCATACTTCATAAATAAGTAAACATATAGGTTGAAGTAAAAAGTAATTCAAAGGTATATTTATCTGAGCTTTCTATGCTATAAGCAGAAAATATTCTTCCACTTCCTGTGAATATCAAATACCTTGTGAAAGAAATACAAGTCAATATTAGTTCAGAAGAAAACACAAATAAAATATCCAGAGGGAAAGTAGTATAATGTATATTTTATCATTGCAATAAAAGGAGATATTAATTTAAAATAATTTCAATAAAATAGCAAACACAAGCAGTTGGACATATAGAAGTACTAACATAAGACACCTCACTTTAAAAAACATTTTTTGATCAAAAAGAAAATTAGGTTCATGAATTCAATATCTGAAATATTATAGTAATAATATACTTCAGGTAAAGTCTGTGAATCTAAGGGAACATACTGAAGAATATTCAGGAAGAAAGTTAAAGGAAATATTTGTTCAATCTGTGAATGTGCATGCTTATGTTTGAGGATGATACACTGGACTATAAAACATATAATACAGAAAATAAATCCTTGAGAATATATCAACAAATAATATATTATAGAACTATTCTTCATGGATATTCCCATTTACATATTATCACACAACTGCAATCCATCTCATAATGTTTCAGTACAAATAAACCAGAACAATAGCTTTTCTTCTCCTAAAAGCAGCTTTGAGGCTTTTGCTGACTATGGACAAGAAAACCTTTGGCATTTTGAAGCATAACCAAATAAACAGTTCAAGGTATTGGGAGTGGGAATAAAAGTGCCCTAAAATATGAAATAGGTGATAGAGTAAACTCTCAACATGTCATTGAGAAAAGAAGGGGGAAAGAAAACACAGGAGAAAGTAAAGGTGGGGATTGAGGATATGTAAGCCAGAGACAGGAATGGAGTCATTGGAATTCCTCATGAATGAATACTATGAAAATTAAGACATTCCCAAATGAAAACAAGAAATAGTGGCAAATGATACTCAGCTGAGGGGAATATGGAGTTTTCACATAACATTACAACTCCCTCCATTAATTTACAGAGAACTAGTGGTTAAAGAGCTTTTAATCAAACTATATCATTTTTGCCCAGAAAATGTTAAACAAATGAAATAACCTAAAAGTAGATTAAAAATTGTGACTGTTTTGTATAGAACACTCATCACAATTTTCCTATTCCCTCTTTTACATTTAAAATTTGTGTAAATAACTCAGCTTTGCCCCTCCCCAAGTCCTTTTATATTTTTATATGTACTAGGTCCTAAAAAGCATTTTTCCAATAAATATTATTGGATTGTTTATTTCTTTTTTTAAAGGATTTTTTCTATTTATTTATTTATTTAGTTAGTTAGTTAGTTAGTTAGTTAGTTATTCATTTATTTATTTTTGAGACAGGGCCTCCCTGTAGCCCCAGCTGGCCTAGAACTCACTCTGTAGACCAGGCTGGCCCTGAACTCCCAGAGATCAGCCTGCTTCTGCCTCCAAAGTGCTAGGATTAAAGGCATGCACAAACATGCCTGGCTTAAAGATGGTTCTTAAAAGCCATATGGGTGCTAGGAATCAAACCCAGGTCCTCTGCAAAAGCAGTTGGAGCTTTTAACTGCTGAGTCATCTCTCCAGTCTCTGTTTATTTCTTAAGAAAATACATAGTTACCCTCTCAGTTATCATTTATTTTAAAAAAGCTTGATTCTTTCAGGAATCTAACTTCCACAATAAGTAATACCAGAGTTTCACAGAAGACAAAAAGAACACCTAGCTCATAAAATATTCCTTATTTTAATGGGAAATTTAGTGCAAGCATCACATTTGCATCAGTCGTCTTGCTTCTGAAGGCAGATGCTTCTGTGTACCTGTTATACCAGAAGTGTAGTTGGACATGTTTGTGCCTTTCCAGTATCACAATTTACATTTACAAGGAAAGGAAGTTTCATATGCTATAATGTAGCAAGCAGCTGATGATTGGCAGACACAGATTCTCTTATTTCAGTCTTACTTTTTAACATTCTTTGTATATTTTATCTATTGTTTTTATTTTATTTATGTACATGCATACCTGCATGTATGTAACTGAACCTGTATCATTCAGTGTGCAGAGACAGATAGCAACAGATTCTCCTGGAAATGGAGTTATTGATGGTTTTTAGCCAGCATGTGTGTTCTGGGAATTAAACCCAGGTCCTCTGAAAGAACAGCCTGTGCTCCTAACTGTTGATCCATCTCTCCAGTACTAATATCAATTCTTAGATCATGCATTGTACATTACACAATTATATCATTTTTTACATATCTATATCTATATCTAGATATTTAATAAGGTTGCACAATAGATACAAAGGAAGGAAAGAGTACAAAGAGGCCTTACTAGATTGGCAGGCAGAAGTCTTAAAGTAAATTGAAAAATAAGAATATTATGAAATCCAGTTGAAGCACTGTTGGTCGAAGTGGGCTACCAGGGCTTTCAGGTTTTAGGGTTGAGCTTTGCACTGGGGATAAGTCAAGCCACAGAGATGAGGGCCAGGAAAATGGAGGCAGATCTCTTGAGGCACAAGACCACAGCATCATAAGAATAACACCATGCAAAAAGAATGAAGTGATGAAGGGATGGAAGAGAAATTGAGGCCATATCAGAAGTGAGAGATAATGTCATCTGAATCTCAGGCCATAATTGGGGTTCTTTCCTGGTAGTTCTTTAATTTGATACCTCAAGTTGCTGGAGGACAGGTCAGTGAGGGCCTTGGTGATTGTCATTGAGTGCTAGGTATTTTCTATTTGTGAGGATCAGGTGGGGGTGAAACACCCACCTCAGTTTGGAGAGTTGACTTCTCAGGCTTGATTTTACTGACAGGATTTTAAGATGGCCATTTCTTCGTATAGTCTCTTTCTATTTTGATAAGTTCATAAGGACCTACACTTTAATTTTAAAGAATGTTATTTAGCAGTCTGTGCCTCATGATAAGTTCTGAACAGTTGGAAGCTTTTATGTGCAGAACTGTTTAGAAAGTTATCTTAGGAGGTTGGAGAGATTTCTCAGTGGTTAAGAGCACTGACTGCTCTACCAGAAGACCAGGGTTCAATTCCCAGCACCCACATGGTGGCTAAGAACCATCTGTAAGCCAGGTGTGGTGGTGCACACCTTTAATCCTTGCACTCAGGAGGCAGAAGTAGGCGGATCTCTGTGAATTCAAGGCCATCCTGGTCTACAGAGTGAGTTTCAGGCCAACTGGGAGTATACAGGGAGACCCTGTCTCAAAATAAATAAATAAATAAATAAATAAATAAATAAATAAATAAATTTATCTTAGCTCTGCATTTGCACTGAAATGGTTCAAAGGCTAAATGTAAATGGAGACACAGCAAAGTACAACCAGGAAGCTAATGTTTACACAACCTGGAGAAACTTAGAATGGGTTACCCCTGATTTCAATATCAACTTCACAGCTAAACATGAAATTAACTAAAGAAGTCCGACCCAGGTTATTGTCTATCTCAATAAAATAATTTATAGGCTAGGAACGAGGCTCACATATCAACTAATTTACTAGGAAAACAAAGCAATTGGAAAGAGAACCAAAACACACAGGCTTACACAAAGAAGATCATTGTGGACAATCTTGCAAATAAGGCCAACACTGGCAGCAGGTGGCCAATTGTTGAATTATGAAATCATTTTGCATGTTTAAAATGATTTTTGAATATATCATAAAATGTATTTTGAAAACATTTGAGTCCTTCTTCAAAATCCCCAGAACTACTCACCTTCCATAAACATGCCATTTTTTCTCCTCTTTTTTTTTTTTTTTTAATCTTTTCAAGACAGGGTTTCCCTGTAGCCCCAGCTGTCCTGGAACTCATTCTGTAGACCAGGCTGGCCTTGAACGCACAAAGATCCACCTGCCTTTGCCTCCTGAGTGCTAGGATTAAAGGTGTATACCACCATGCCCAGCTTTACCTTTTGATTTTTAAATTTTGATATACATTATATATGAGCATGGTATTTGTATTATTTATACCTCCTTTCAGTTCACCTCTTACTCCCCCTTCTCCTCACAATTTATTGATTGTTTCTTCCATGAATTATATACATATATATATATGTATATATATATAGAGAGAGAGAAGAGAGAGGAGAGAGAGAGATTATATCATGTGTTATATAGAAAGCACACGGGGCTGGAGAGATGGCCTATGTGTGTTAACGAGCAGACTTTAACGCTTGCAGAGGACCCAGTTTACAAATCCCCCAGGCCACCACAAGTGGCGTGACCTCTGTAACTCCAATTCCAGGAAGAACTCCGGTTCCAGGGGAATCCGATGCCCTCTTCTGACCTCCGCGGCATTGTACGACACGGGTGCACAAACCTACACACAGACAATACATTCAAATAAATAAATAAATAAATAAATAAATAAATAAATAAATAAAAAGTAAAATTTAAAAAAGAAATCAACTGACTACTTTTTTTTTCCTTCTGTGACAATTAGGTACAGGATACTTTAAAGCATACACAATATTGAGTTGAAGCTTGGTACATACAAAATAGAGGCAAATTTCCCTTAAATTTGTCCTACCAGGTTGAACATCAATAGGGGGAAGTCATATTTGACTACTGAATGCGAATTTTACTTAATAAGACATAAGTAGGGGCTTTGCAGTTGCAAATGGTAGTCATAAAATCAGCCCTGTATTGGCATAAAAACACACCCATAAATCAATGGGACCACATCAAAGATGCAAACTTGAGTACATGAAATTTCAGCCACCTCATATTTGACAGAATGGCCAAGAAGACTCAATAGAGGAAAGATAGCATCTTCAACAAATTGTCTTGGTAAAACTGGATCACCACTTATAGAAGAATAAAATTAAAACCCTACTTCTTACCCTGTAAAAAAATCAACTCCAAATGGATCAAAGACCTAATATGAAACCTAAAACTCTGAAAATGATACAGGAAAACATTGACAGTAGCATAGAAGATATAGGAGTCAGAAAGGATTTTCTAAATCAGACAGCAGCTGCCCAAAAAAAAAAGGTCAACACTTGACAAGTGGAACCTTATTAAACTCAAAAGCTTCTGTACAGCAAAAGAAACAATCAAAGAAATGAATAGAAAACACACAGAGTGTGAGGAAACCTTCACCAGAGCTAGATCTAATAGAGCATTAGCATTAATAGTATTTAAACTACTCAAAAAACAAAGGAGCAAGAAAACAAACGACCCACTCAAAAGATGGAGTAAAGAGCTGAACAGAGATTTCACAAATGAAGAAGGATAGATTGCTGAGTAATATCTTAAAAAGTGTTCAACATTGCTAATAATTAAGGAGATGCAAATTAAAAATACCTTAGAATTTCATCTTACTCCAGTAAGACAAGGTATGATAAAACAACAACAACAGCAACAACAACAAAGGATATCAAATGCTGGATAGGTTGTGGAGAAAGGGCAACACTCATCCACTGCTGGTGGGAATGCAAACTCCTACAACCCCTATAGAAAGCAGTGTGGAGAACTCTTGAAAGACTCAAAATGAGTTTAACAACTTACCCAGTCATATATATATATATATATATATATATACTATATAGTATATCTCCAGAGCTCATCTTTTGCAGAAGCAGGCAGCGTGGCTATGTTTATTTGGCAGCTCTCTTACCATCAGCAGAATAGCGGAATCCACCCAAGGGTGTTCCATCAACTGACTAGCAATCAAGGAACTGGCACATGAACAAGGTGGTGTTCTACATGCAAGTTGTAAAGAAGATGTACATCGATGAACGTCGCAGGAAACTGGAAGGAACCAAAGCCATAATGCTTAGTGAAGTACCGAGTCCCAGAAAAAAAATGATTTTAATGGTGTCCCTTCATTGGGTATTCTATCACCAATCTCTAATCTTGTAGAGGCAAACGACATAGTCTCTTTTTTTTTCGTCTTTAGTAAATATAATACTGATGTTACTCATCAACTTGGCTATTAATGTAGGAAGTAAGTAAATATTTGTTTTTCTTTATCTTCATAGAATTTCCTCTTAAGAATTGTGAGTCTCGTAAACAGATGTTTGGGAATGTACTTGAAGTTTGTATTCCAAGACTTCATATTTTTGGTATTGTGTGGAATATATTTATAATTATCTATTTTCGGAGCAAATGAAAAAAATGGAAAGAGGCTGGCGTGGGTGGCGGCAATGCCGTTTAATCCACAGACTGGGAGGCAGAAGGCCGGCTCGATCTTTTAGTGAGTTCAAGCCCAACCCTGGTCCAATAAAAGTGAGTTCCAGGAAGTGGTGCTCTACAAGGAGACCCTGTCTCAAAAAGACCAAAAAAAAAAAGAAAAAAATGTGAAGAACAAAAGTAACAAAAAGACTGGGTCAAAGAACTGACTGATACATTAAACTTCTGATCAACACAGGAAACTTCTGCATCGAAAAAATTAATGAATGAGAAAAAGCCTCAAGACATATATGGCAGAATGTATGAGCTCCGGTGGGTTGGGCAGCATGGACGGGTGAATGGGTCTAAATTTGATTAAGATATGCTATATAAAATGCACAAAACTTCCATTAAAAAAAGATCAGAGCACCCAGAAGAGGGTAGTAATTTTCCTTTCTAACTGGATGAGAGATGCAACAGTAGCTCTTTTTGATGTAAAGAATTTGGAATTTATGGAAACTCTTAACTTTAAAAGGGAATGAGAGCCCCTTTTGGATTGGAGAGGAATTTATTTTTACTATCTGAGTTTGTCATTAAGATATCCCCCATATATACATTAGTTCTGCCCAGTACAGTAGATTGTCATCAGTCAATGTTAACACAATCTCAGAGTCTGTCAACCAGAATTATAAAGGCTGATGGATATAAACCAATGAGAGAGCATTTACCTCTCAAGTGGGAGGCCTGGTTTCATCTCCAGAAGATGGAAAATAAACATGGGAACCACAAAACAAACAAACAAGCAATGTTTATGAAAGCATGAGCATTTCTATTTTCCATTTGGTTGAGCAAATTTCTTGAATTTAATGCCACATTGATCGAGTTAAGGGAGACATATTTGTGTTTTGGAACTGAAGATGCTTTGAAGCATCTTATATAACTGTCTCTTTGGGGAAATAACAGAGATCCAGAAACTGATTTTACAAATTAGATGAGTGGTATTTTCTCACTGAGAGCAGATCCAGCATGTTTATGCATTGTTCACACCCACTAAGCAGAGATGGTTTGATTATGGAAAAATTACCAGGATCAGTGAGAAATGCTGGATGCCCTTCTGGCTGAAATTAAGGAGACAAACCTATGGAGATATATTTGATCTTTGTGGAAATGTGTATCTTATGAGGAAGATTGTGACTTTGAGAATAATTAGAATCATGTACTTGGAATTTATCACATAATTTATGAATAAAGAACATGCATAACTGGAATATAGAAATCATGCTCAAAATATTCTGATCTGAAATCAACACTTCCATCAACACCAAGAATATGTAGCAGAGTGAAAACTCACCTAGAAAGTAAATAAATTTCTAAGACTGTGAAAGCTCAAAATACAGCCACAATTGACTCAACTGATTTATTTTTACCTTTCTAAATACTATCCATTGGAAACATTGCTTCAGATAATTATTGAATAAATCACTTTGCAAATTACCAATGTCACTTTCTTGCTTGCTCTCATTTGTACATTATACACAACAATATGCATGCAAGTAGAGAAAGTGGAATATTTTGTCTACAAAAGGTACTAAATGAGGAATTGAGAGAACATATATATCATATATTTCTCAAATAAAGTTTTAAAATCTTTATTAGTAAAAATAAGTGACTACTTCTAAACAAAGAAATGAAATTTGTCATCTTTGGGAATGCTGGTTATGTGAGATAATCCTCATTCTACTTGTAACATTTACACATACAGAAAGAGAATAAAAAACAAACAAAAAAATTACAGGACATATGTAGGTATATTAGTTTTCCTCTGTTGTGATAAATGAGCATAATTGAAACAACTTATAGAGTAAAGATTTCATGGGGCTTTTGATTCCAGAGGGATAAGAATCTCTCATTTTATGAGAGGGAAGGAGAAGGCAGCCCAAGGTAGCTGAGCACTCATGTCTTCAAGCCAGCAAAGAAAGCAGTCAGCTAGCTGAAAGTGGGGAGGATGTAAACACTACTTCATGCATATATAAGTCAAGACTCTACATAGTACCAAAATAATTTGTACAAATTTGTTAGGCTGATAGTTGTTGGGGGAGAGAGATACAATTTTCTTTAATGATGTGGCCCTCGGTAAGTAAACAATGGCATACTGTATTACTCCATAGCCATAACTAAATGTACAGAAAAATTTTGACTAATTTCAAAGAGAAGAACATGACATTGGCAAGGTTTTGGTGAAATCTGGGAAGAATTGGGTGAATGAAATTTGGGGGCAAATCAACTAAAATATAATTTGGGGGCAGAGTTATCCTCCCAGCCGGTATTAAAGGCACGCTTGTGTGACTCTTGAGATTTGAGATCTCCTGAGCCCAGCGGCAGGAAGAGGGGAAGACAGGTAGGAACTGGGTGCCTTGGCGAGCTGATTGCTGATCGTTTGGTCCTGCTGTCTTTGGTTTGATTGGCCTTTGTGGCTGTGAGGTTGGAGTTATCCCCCCAGCGTGTCCCGCCTACATATTCCCCCACCCCAGAAGCTCGTGCATTCTGCCAAACCATGCTTCCCATCTCTGTCCTTTCTCAATATTTTTCCAGGGGAACGTTGACTGTTTTGAGCAGAAGTTTCACTGTTTCAGTCAGTTCTTTGATGCAGTATTTTTGTCTGGTGTTGTTGTTTGGCCAAAATGCCTTATGTCCAAACTGCTTTGACAGAAGCTCAGGGGGCCCTACACAAGAAATACGTACAACTGGGTAATTTGCACTGCATCCACAAGATGAGGGATACCATTCGTCGTTTGTTTGTCGGGAGATCTGTTACTTCACTCAGGCCATGATCGTCTTCTCGTACTCCAGCCATTTTCCTGCAAAGCTCGTGATGTCGTCTTTCTTTACTGCTGCAATAGAAATCCCATTTGTAGATGTACCACATTTCTCTATCCACTCGTCAGTTGAGGGGCATTTAGTGTTGGTTCCAGCTCTTTGCTATTGTGAAGAGAGTTAATGAATACATGGGCCAAGTGCATGTTTCTCTGTGGTGGCGTAAGTCTGAGGGTACATGCCCAGAGTGGTATGGCTGGTCAGGTGGCAAATTCATTCCAAGTCTTCCAAGGGTTCTCCCACTGCTTTCCATATGCTGTACAGTGTTACATTCCCACCAGCAGCTGATGAGTGTTCCCTTTACCCCACAACTTCTCCAGCATTGGATATCATTTGTTGTCTTGATCCTAGCCAGTCTATTGGAGTAAGTGATATCTTAAAGTGGTTTTGATTTGCATTTCCTTAATGATTATGAGGATGTTGAGCAGTTCTTGAGGTGTTTCTCACGACATCTCTAATTCCTCGCTTTTGAAGTCTCTGTTCAGTTTTTTTTTTTTTTTTTTTTTTTTTTTTTGTTTCTTTTTTCTTTGTTTTTTGAGTAGTTTATATATTCTCTGGAAATCAATGCTTTGG
>VZQC01014051.1:75877-118948 GCA_009823505.1 Rhizomys pruinosus | reverse complement strand
TCCAATGTGCGTCCTGAATGCCTCTTCACTTTGTTGAAGGCGTGCTTTCCTTCCCTCCTTCAGTTCCTTCTTCGTAATCTCAGTTGGCGCGGGCGAGGGGCGGGGCGGGGGGAGGGCTCCTGCCGCTGGCTCAGGAGATCTCAAATCTCAAGAGTCACACAAGCGGGCCTTAATACCGGCTGGGAGGATAACTCCGCCCCCACAGCCCACTAGATCTAAATTCTAGCCAAAGACCACACCTTTATCCCAGCTGGTAACACCGGTCTAGATTTGTTAAAAATAAATAAATAAATACAATTAAAAAAAAAAAGAAATTTTCAAAGAATTGATGTGACCAGGACTGTGAATATGGGATGAAAAACAGTCATTGCTTGAGACATAGTTTTGTTGTATTTAAATATGTCAAATTTTCATTCCTTTACAAATTCCTTCTCATACAGATTTTAAGACTATATAAATTATGTGTGTAGCCTAGAAGGATCAGACTAATTTTTAAATTCCTCTGGACATTGTAGAGATGCTTCCACTTATTTTTATGATATGAAGTATTTTATATTAATATGCATATCGTGTGCATGTACTATTTTGAAAAAAAAGATAAATTAATTCAGATTGTTTAACAAGAATTCAACCAGAAATCAATTATGTTAAAAAATAAACTGAAGAAACTATAATCAATAAAGCAAAGATGATAGTGTTAAACCAACAAGGATATAATGCAAGCATAACTATTAAAACCCAAATACAGAATAATCAGAAAACTCACTCTTATGAAGAATAAAAATTTACACATTTAAGAAATAATTCATTGTACTCAAGCTTCCAAAGATATTATTCATAGTATCTATCCTCTATTTTATATCACATAAAAGAAGCTGTCAATCAGAGATAATTATAAAATTGTATAATATGTATCAAGGAAAATTAATTATAATTAATTAAAAATTTCAGTAATATGCTAGGAAATAATGTTATTTTTTAACTTCTTACCTAATCTAGAGATATTCTACAAATATGCAACAAAATATCATATAGGATTGAGAGATATTTTAAGATATTTAAAATGTTTATATATGTGTATGTGGTTGTTTGTTTGTGTGTGTGTGTGTGTGTGTGTATGTTACATATGTGTGAGGGGTGCCATTGTGAGCAAGAAGAGTCTGTGAGACCCACTGGAGCTGCAGTTACAGGTGATTGTGAGAAATATGGCATAGGCGATTATCACTGTAGAAGGATCCTCTAGGAGAACAGCAGGCTCTCCACCCCCATGAAAAATTTTAAATGGCAGTATTTGCAATGACAAGGATTAATATTTTTTGATTGTCTGCTATAATAGCTATTGTGTATTAATATCTTTTTTCTTTTTAGCTTTGTCAATGTACTTAAAATTTTTTTAGTCCACATCAAGCCCCATGTAGATATTTAAAACGACTTTAGTTTTCCTGGAAAGAAAATGTTTATGTAAGTAAGTTGCAATACAAAATCATAAATAAGTCAAAAATACCGAATTTTCAATTACCAAAAAGCCTATAATTTAAATATCTTGTGGTTTTATTCTTTTATAGAATAAATTTTAGTAAATCACTTGAAGTTACATATAGAAGTAGTTTTTAATGTTCAAAAAATAATTCATTGAATATAACAGGTAGATATATTCCTTGTTATATCTTCTCAAAAAAAAAGAAATAATGTTTATGAAGGGTACATTTTCAAAAGACATTATTATAAATTGCATTGTAAGATGGTATATTATTCACATTTAAAAGTATTGTTGGGGCTGGAGAGATGGCCTAGCAGTAAGAGCACCGACTGCTCTTGCAGAGGACCCAGGTTCAATCCCCAGCACCAACATGGTGGCTGAGAGCCGTCTTTAACTCCAGTTCCAGGGGAATCCAACGCCCTCTTCTGACCTCCGCGACATTGCACGACACTGGTGCACACACCTGCATGCAGACAGTACATTAATACACATAAAGAATAAAAAAAAGTATTGTTAAATGCAAGACATGGAAATATACCTAAGTAAGTAGGAGTGGCTCATAGCCACCTGCAACTCCAGCAACCGATATGCAGTGTTCATTGTCTTCTTACAGCCTCCAAGGGAGCCAACAGATAGGGCACTCATGGCACACACACATACACACACACACACACACACACAAAAAAAAAAACACGCAAGAGTATCCCTAGAATTGAAAACAGATTAGAAGTAAACTTGGGCCAGGGGTGGTGGTGGTGGTGGTGGTGCACGCCTTTAATCCCAGCACTCAGGAGGCAGAGGAAGAGGCAGGGGGATCTTTTTGAGGTCAAGGCCAGCCTGGACTACATAGCAAGTTCCAGGACAGCTGGAGCTACAGGGAGACCTTGTTTCAAAAAGACAAAAAAAAAANAAAGAAAGAAAGAAAGAAAGAAAGAAAGAAAGAGAAAGAAAGAGAGAGAGAAAAAGAAAGAAAGAAAGAAGAAAGAAAGAGAGAGAGAGAAAGAAAGAAAGAAAGAAAGAGAAAGAAAGAAAGAAAGAAAGAAAGAAAGAAAGAAAGAAAGAAAGAAAGAAAGAAAGAAAGAAAGAAAGAAAAAGAAAGCAGGCAGGCCAGATATATTATTAAATCAGATCTTAAGTACTATATCACTCAGAAATTTTCTGCAAAATATTTTACTGGAAGCTACTATACACTCCCAAACCAAAATAAAGATTCAGTAGAAGAATAGTGTGGAATCTTCTCTTGCTATGAACAGATACAGCATGCTCCTGCTAAGGGAAAGGGAGCACAGTGCCTGCCCGCCTGGTTACTTCCATAACAGGACCTAAGAAGTACTTTCGACTCAGGTCTTTAGCCTGGGAGAACAGAAAAATATCTTGGCCATGCTTTCCCACCTGCCCAAAGACTGATGACCTCTGGACAGGAATTTTAGGCTGATGGCTGATGGCCTATCTTCATCCTGCATTCCCTCAAAATTCACTTCACAGCTGGTGATCTGATAGATCTCCTCCCAACTAAACAGGTTGGTGGTCTGGTGGACAACAGTCCAATCCACTGGTCACTCAAAATTCAGGCATACTTCAGCCCATATGGATGGAAATAACTGCCAGGAATTCTGTGTAATGATGGTAATGGAGAATTCACTTTAATGCCTGATATAGCTTGCTTTTATAAGCAAAATGACATCTCTCAGAGCCAGTCACAGACCCCGCCCCCCCCCAAGTCCATGCCAAGGCATAGTGCTACTCCACCTAGCATCATATGCCTGGGCCACATTGCTTGCTTCTTCTTGTGGCACGATCAGAGAAATCTCATGACTCCCACATGGTGCCCTGATGGTGCTAGCTGAGAACTAGTGCTTAATTCAAACTGGATCTTCCTATAGAATAGCGATAAATTCTATGCCAATTTATAACTTAGCCATGTGTGGAATAACATATAACTTTTGAAGTGTATGTATCAGTCAAGCTGCAAAATACAAAGGAGGAGTCTCAGAGGGAGAGGCTAAGGGCAAAGCCAAGCCTGAAAAGATTGGAGCAACGGCAAGAGAGTGTACCCAGACCTTTGGGGAAACCTCTAGCGCCATGTTGGCAGTGGGTCCATTCGAATGTGGTTTTAGGCACCAGTGGTGCCACATAAATGTGCTCTTTCCTCATCATTTTGTAGGCAATCTTGAATAAGCTCTCTAATCTTCTGAAACTAAAACTAGAGAGTCTGCTTCTTGATTTGCTTGGTATCCTGGGAATCAGATAGCAGCAGAGGCTGGGGCAGGAGGCCACATGCATGGATATCCCCTGGAGGAAATCTCTGCAACACCATGTATTTACAATACATTATTAAAATGAAATATTATTTGAAGTGTACATTATATATACATTTTCACTATTAAAAGGAGCTTCCCATGTGAATTTTGAGTTTAAAACTTATTTTTAGGACATATATGAGGAAAATTAAAGTATGTGATGAGAATTTTGAAAAATAAGGTAGAATAATTTAAAGAAGAAAAATCTTAATATGTCCATCCCATCTTGCATTTTAATCACACATTCAATAAATATAAAACTAGGGATGAATAGCATTTTAAAATTAGAAATAAATTAGGCCTGCTGGCCTCCAGGAGCCAGGTGGGGGTGACACACAGAGAGTAGGGGCGAAAAAAAAATTAGAAATAAGTTTATGGTGAGGCCTAGCAAGTCAAGTTTATATCCTCAGTTGTCCCTCAGTGTGACTCCATTCACTAGAGTCTACTGAGCCTATCTAGCATCACTCCCTTAAAGAAGATCAACTGCACAAAGAAATTCAACTATATACATGTTTTGTAAAGCATTGACCCAAATAATAATTGAAATTTAAAAGACAATAATTTTAAATTAAAATGAAATATGTTGTATAACATAAACACACACACACATGCAGACATGAATATATATTTCAATGAAGGACAATGAACAATGAAGGACAATCAATGAAGGACAATGTTCCTCTTCATGATTTAATAAAGAAGTATTTTTAAAATATTTTAGTTGTTTCCATGAACAAAATGTGCCATGTGGAAAATGCAGTATCTCTCTATAAATCATGTTAGCCATGCTGGCACACACCTGTACTCACAGTGCTGAGACGGCAGAAGCAGAAAAATTAATTTTTCATGGTCGTTGCAGTCTAGGCAGTTTCAGGCCCATCTGAGTATCTCCACTATTAATTTAGTAATTGGCCTGCCACTATCTTGATGTCTGTGAAAAATAAGATGTTGCATGGCGAGGAAGAACAGAAATTGTTTAGCATTTAAAACCTGCATGCAGACAGTACATTCATACACATACAAAAATAAATAAAATTAAAAAAAAATAAGTTATTATTTATATTTTGAGATAGGGTCTCCTTGTAGATCCATCTGCCCTAAAACTAGGAATCTGTACTGGACATGGCACTATCTTGATGTTTGAAAAAGGGAATGTATTGTTGGAACAGAAAGAACATTACTACACACAGAATATGCATATCTGGCGGGCAAGGCCTTTTTGCAAATCTAGATATCCCAAAACTCGCTTAGTGGATCAGAATATCCTTGGAATCATTGAGATCATCCTGCTTTCTCCTACATGCTGGGATTAAGTGTGTCCACTCCCTTGCTCAGCAAGAATCAACATTATAAATTTTATGTTATAAATAAAATTTATGACATAATCCCGTACCATATATATATATATATATATATATATATATATATGTTATATTATGTTATAAATCAAATCTAGACCCATTTCCCTTCCCTACCTCCCAACCCCACCAGAGCTCATACATTCTGCCAAACATGTTTTTCCTTTTTTCTAGTCGTTCTCAAAATTCTTGACATAGAAGTTGACTGTTCTGAGAAGTTCACCATTTCACTTAGTTCTTTGATGCAGTCCTTTCTGTTGTCCTCCTCCTCCTCCTCCTCCTCCTCCTCCTCCTCCTCCTCCTTCTTCTTCTTCTTCTTCTTCTTCTTCTTCTTCTTCTTCTTCTTCTTCTTCTTCTTTTCTTTCCAATATGCGCCACTCCCAACTACTTGGACAGAAGCTCAAGGAGCCGTCCACAAGAAATATTTACTACTAGGTAATTGGCGCTAGCATCCACAGATGAGCAATACCATTCGTCGTTTGTTTTTCTTGGACTGTGTTACTCCACTTACCATAATATCTTCTAGTTCCATCCATTCACCTGCAAAGTTTATGATGTCTTCTTTCTTTACTGCTGCATAGAACTCCATTGTGTAGTGTGGTGGTTTGAACGTGTGTCCCCCACAGGCTCTAGGTATTCAGACGTTTGTCTCCAGTTGGTGGCGCTGTTTTTGGAGGACTAGGGGTGTGTGGCCATGCTGCAGGAAGTGTGTCACTGGGGGGCAGGCTTAGTGAGCTTAACAAGTCTCAAGATGTGAACATCGGTTTGCTGCTCCAGATCCAGCCATCACGCCTCCCGCCACAATGGACTAATTCCCTGAAACCACCAATCATAAGCTCAAATAAACTCTTCCTTTTATAAGTTCCTTGGTCATGGTGCTTTATCACAGCAACAGAAAAGTGACTAATACAATTATTGGTACTAGAGAGTGGGCTGTTGGCTGTGAAGAACCTGACCCTGTGTATGTTTGGATAAGTGTGGAAGACTTTGGAACTTTGGACTGGAAAGGCTGTTGACTATTGTAAGCAGAGCTTAAAGGGCCATTCTAGTGGAGGCCTAGAAGAAAGCATGGCTGCGAAAGATGTGGTTCCAGGGGAAAATAAAGACTTAGGCAGCAACCAGGATATTTTGATAAAGAGTCTGGCAGCAGTTTGCCCACAGCCCAAATGCTTGCCTAATGCTAAGTTGAAAAGCAATGGACTGATGTATTTGGTGGAGGATATTTCAAGACAGCCTAATGTAGAAATGGTGGCATGGCTTTTAATGGTGAATATTGTGCAGATCCACAGTGAGAAGAGCAGATGAGGCAGAAAGAAATGCAGAATGTACATTTTGGATATGAAAACTGCACTAGGAAGATTAAAGGTGGGGCCAAGGCATGTGAAGGAGAGGCTCCCTTTCATAAGGAGATTAAAGCAATTAAGGAGAGGCCTCGAGATTTACAAGTAAACAAAAGAATCAGTACCTTCAGAGCAAGACCACACCCAGCTAATCCTCCAGCAAGTCCAGGACAGAGAAAAGTTGCAAATGTGGTTGGAATTGTCCAGCATCCATCCCAGGATTGCAGCCAAACTCAGCAGTTTCATTCACGTGGTGCTGGCTTTAGAGGCATGAAGTTGGTAAGAGTGAAGGTGTCATCAGTTCTTCCTCCACGGTTTCAGAGAGCCAAAGAGGCCAGGCAGAGTACAGCAGGGGAGTCCCTGAATAAAGAAGGCCCTGATAGGCCATTGCATGAAGCTGTGAATGTGAAGCCTGGTGGGCATTAGAGACCCCAAGAAGATTTTCAAGATGCCAGACCTGTGAGATATTTGCCAAGGAGAGCTGCATACAGGGAGTGGTACCAGCCTAAGAAAGAGATGTATGTTGCAAGCAAAGCTGGAAGAGCTGAGCCATCTAAGCCCTTTGGAAGTCAAGACCCAGAAGTTGCATGTGGAGCTACAGGACTTGGCATTTGCCCTGCTGGTTTTCAGTCTTGTTTTGGTCCAGTATTTCCTCACTATGCCTCTATTCCTCCCTTTTGGAATGGGAATGTGTATTCAGTTCCACTGTACATTGGGAGTATGTAATTTGTCTTTTGATTTTACAGGAGCATAGAGTTTAAGAGATTGGCCTGAGTCTCAGAAGAGACTTTGGACTGTGGACTTTTGAATGGCATTGAAACTGGTAAAGACTACAGGGACTTTTAAGGTTGGACTAAATGCATTTTGCATTTTAGATGGTCAGGAGCCTATGGGGGCCAGGGAGTGGAATGTGGTGGTTTGAATGTGTGTCCCCTATAGGCTCTAGGTATTCAGATGTTTGTCTCCAGTTGGTGGCGCTGTTTTTGGAGGTTTTGGGGTGTGTGGCCATGCTGCAGGAAGTGTGTCACTGGGGGCAGGCTTAGTGAGCTTAACAAGCCTCGTGGTCTACAGTTGTTTCCTCTTTGCTTCCTGTGCTCATTGCGAGATGTGACCCTCGGTTTGCTGCTCCAGATTCAGCTGCCACATCTCCTGCCACAATGGACTAATTCCCTGGAACCGCCAATCGTAAGCTCAAATAAACTCTTCCTTTTATACGTTCCTTGGTCATGGTGCTTTATTATAGCAACAGAAAAGTGAGTAATACATGTAGATATACCACATTTTCCCTATCCACTCATTAGTTGAGCGGCACTTGGGTTAGTTCCAGCTCCTTGCTTTTGTGAAAAGAGCTGCAAGAAACATGGCTGTGCATGTATCTCTGTGGTAAGATGAGTCTAGTGGGTACATACCCAGGAGTGGTAATGGCTGGGTCAGGTGGCAAGTTCATTCCAACTTTTCCAAGGGCTCTCTACACTGCTTTCCATAGTGGCTGTACCAGTTTACATTCCCACCAGCAGTGAATGAGTGTTTCCCTTTCCCCACAACCTCTCCAGCATTTGGTATCATTTGTCATCTTGACCCTAGCCAGTCTTATTGGAGTAAGATGATATCTTAAAGTGGTTTTAATTTGCATTTCCTTGATTATCAGTGATGTTGAAGACTTCTTAAGATGTTTCTCAGAAATCTCTAATTCCTCACTACTTAAGACTCTGTTCAGCTCTTTGCTCCATTTACTGAGTGGGTCATTTGTTTTCTTTCTCCATTGTTTTTTGAGTAGTTTCTATATTCTGGAAATCAATGCTTTGTCAGATGGCTCTGCAATGAAGGTTTCCTCCCACTCTGTGGGTTTTCTCTTCACTTC
Source organism: Rhizomys pruinosus (assembly GCA_009823505.1). NCBI lineage: Eukaryota > Metazoa > Chordata > Mammalia > Rodentia > Spalacidae > Rhizomys > Rhizomys pruinosus. The sequence continues at coordinate 110,609 of VZQC01014051.1, read as the reverse complement.
CTTGATTGTTTATTTTGATGTATAGAAGATTTTGAATTAAATGAGGTCCCATTTGTCAATTGTCGGTCTTATTTCTTGTGCAGCTGCTGTATGATTTAGGAAGTCTTTTCCTATGCCTATGTCTTGTAGTCTGCTACCAAATTTGCCTTCTATTGCCTTCAGCATTTGAGGTCTTTAATCCATTTGGAGTTGACTTTTGTACAGGGTGAGAGGTAGGGGTTTAATTTCATTCTTCTACAAGTTGTCTTCCAGTATTGCCAACACCACTTGCTGAAGATGCTGTCTTTCCTCCATTGTGTCTTTTTGGTCCACTTGTCATATATGAGGTGGCTGAAATAATATGTGCTCAAGTTTGGATCTTCGGATTTGTTCCATTGGTCAACAGGTCTGTTTTTGTGCCAGTACCAAACTGTTTTTTTTTTTTATCTCACTTTTTTTTTTTTTTAATGACCAGGGCACATGCAGCCCCAAATCACTTTTGAATGCAGGGGCCAAGCTATTTTTATGAATATAGCCCTGTAGTATAGTGTTAAGTCTGGTGTACAGACCCCCCCCCCCCGTATTGCTCTTTTCACTCAGGGTTGTTTGGGCTATTCGGGGTCTTTTGTTTTTCCAAATGAAATTAAGGACTTTTTTCTCCAAGTCTGTGAAGAAACTCTTGGGGATTTTCGTTAGAATTGCACTAAATCTATACAAGAGTTTTGCTAAAAAGAACATTTTTACCATATTAATTTTCACAATCCATGAGCATGGGTGGTTTTTCCATCTTCTGATGTCTTCTTTCCTTCTTCAGGGATTTAAAATTTTTATTGTAGAGATCTTTGGTGTCTTTGGTTAGGTTTGTTCCTAGGTATCTTATTGTTTTTGAGGGTATTGTGAGTGGGAAGGCCTCCTTGAATTCCTTCTTCAGTCGCTTGTTGTTGGTGTAAAGAAAGGCTACTGAGTTTTCTATGTTAATTTTGTACCCTGCCACTTTACTGAATCTCTTATTCTTTTGTAGGAGTTTTCTGGTGGAGTTTTTAGCATCCCTTAAGTAAACAATCATATCATAAGCAAAAAGGCATAGCTTGACTTCCTCTCTTCCAATTAGTACTCCTTTAATTTTCTTTTCTTGCCTTATTGCCCTAGCAAGTGTTTCAAGCACTATATTGAAGAGGAATGTTGACAGGGTGCAGCCTTACTGAGTTCCTACCTTTAAAGGGAATGATTCTTTCATTTCCCCATTTAGGATGATATTGGCTGTGGGTTTCCTGTATATGGCTTTGATTACAATGAGGAATGATACCACCAATCCAATTCCCTCTAGGACTTTAAGCATGAAGGGATGCTGGATTTTGTCAAAGGTTTTTCTGTGTCAATTGAGATGATCGTGTGTTTTTTGTCTTTCAGTCCACTTATATGCTTGATGATATTTATTGATTTTAATATATTGAACCATCCCTGCATCACTGGTATGAATCCACCTTGGATATGATGGATGATCTTCTTGATGTGAGTCTATAGGTGATTTGCCAGTATTGTGTTTAGAATTTTGGCATCTGTGTTCATTAATGAGATGGATCTATAATTCTCATTTTTGGTTGTATCTTTGCTTGGTTTTGGTAATAGAGTGATGCTGGCTTCACAGAAGGAATTTGGGAGAATTCTCTCTGATTTTATCCTTCTAAACAATTTGAGTAATAGTGGTTGTAAGTCTTTTTGAAATGTTTTATAAAATTCTGCCATGAAACCATCTTGTCCTGGGCTTTTTTGAGTTGGAAATTTCTTCTTACATCTTCAATTTCTTCATATATTATGGGTCTGTTTAAGCTGTCAGTCTCTTCTTGGTTGAGCTTTAAATCCTGGTGATTCCCAGGATTTAAGATATTCATCCACTTCTTCTAGGATTTCAAACATAGTAGATTAAAGGTTTTTGAAGTATTCCCATACAATTTTTCTGGATCTTTTCATTGTCTATTGTGATATTTCCCCTTTCTTCACCGATTATATTAATTTGGAGTTGTTCCTTGTTTCTTTTGCTTAAATGGGCTAGAGTTCTGCCTATCTTGTTTATTCTTTCAAAGAACCAGCTTTTGGATTCATTGATTTTTTGTACTGTTTTCTTTGTTTCTATTTAATTGATTTCTGCTCTGATTTTTGTTATTTCTTCTTATCTGTTGTATTGTGTTTAGGACGTCTGTAGTTGTCTGTCAAGTGTTTTTTTTTTTTTTTTTTTTTCCTTGATTCACTGGGAAAATTTCAAAGTGGTTTTAGGTGCAGTGTTAGATCCTTCACTTGTGCTCTGTCTGTTTTTCTAATATAGGCCCCCAAGGCTATAAACTTATGTTTTAGAACTGCTTTTAAAGTATCCCATAGGTTTTGTTGTGTTGTATTATCATTTTCATTCAGTTCCAGGAATGCTTTTATTTGTTTCTATATCTCTTACTTGACCCATTCATTATACAGGAGTGTGTTGTTTAGTCTTCATGTGTTCTTATAGATGGTAGGGCTTATCCTGGTGTTGATAGTGAGCTTTATTGCATTGTGGTCTGATAGAATGCAAGAAATTATTTCAATCTTTTTTGTATTTGTTGAGGTTTCTTCTGTGTCCCAGTACGAGGTCGATTTTGGAGAATGTTCAGTGGGGTGCAGACTTGAAAGTATATTCTCTGATATCAGGTTTGAATATTTGGTAGATGTCTGTGAGTTCTGTTTGGTGTATCATATCATTCAGTTCAGATGTCTCTCTGTTTATTCTTTGTCTGGTTGGCCTGTCCAAAGGGCTCAGTGGGGTACTGAAGTTCCTTACTATGAGTGCATTGGGTTAATCTGTTCCTTGTCGTCCTGGAGAACTGTCTTTATATAGTTTGGTGCACTAGAATTTGGTGCATATATATTTATAATTGTGAAATCTTCATGGTGATTTTTTTCTTATATAAGAATGTAATGGCCTTCTTTGTCTCTTCTGAATTCTTTTACTTTGAAGTCTATATTGTCTGATATAAAAACAGCAACATCTGCTTTCTTTTTTGGTGCCATTTTCTTGGAATATTTTTTCCATCCTTTCACTTTAAGGTGGTGCTTATCCTTGAAGGTAAGATTCGTTTCTTGTAAACAGCGTATCGGTGGGTTCTGTTTCCTTATCCAATCTCCCAGTCTATGTCTTTTGATTGGAGAGTTTAGTCCATTAATATTTAAGGTTATAACTGATAGATGTGTGTTGTTTCCTTTCAACTTATTATCCATTTGCGTTTTTGGTCTAGGTTTCTACTTCTGCAGTTATGCTTTTATTAATTTCTCTTTCTAGGTGCCTGGAGATTGTTGCTCTTTTCTTCTGTCCTTTGAATTGCTTCAATTATTCTCTGAAGGGTTGGTTTTCCAGACATGTATTCTTTCATCTCGTTTATGTCATGGAAGATTTTTCTCTCTCCTTCAACTATAATAGACATTTTTGCTGGGTATAGTAACCTGGGTTGGCATCTATAGTCCTTTAACACTGGGAATGTTTTGCTCCATATTCTTCTTGCTTTCATAGTTTGCACTGAGAAGTCAGTTGTAATTCTGATAGGTTTCCCCTTATAGGTCACTTGTTTTTCTCTTGTGGTTTTATGAATTTTGTCTTTGTTTTGGGCTTCTAGCATTTTAACTATGATATGGTGTGGAGAGTTTCTTTTCTGATCTTCTCTGTTTGGAGTTCTATGTGCTTCATGTATTTGTATTGGTTTGCCTTTTTTAAGTTTGGGGAAATTTTCATCTATTATTCCGTTGAAGATCTGATCTACACCATTCTCTTGGGATTCTTCTCCTTCCTCTAGTCCTATGATGTGGCGGTTTGATCTTTTCCTAGAGTCCCACATTTTCTAGTTGTTCCAGTTTTGTGTATTTTTAAATTCTGCATAATCTTTACTTGAGGTTTTTAGTTTTTCTGTGTTATCTTCCAGGTCTGATATTCTTTGTTCTGCTTCTTCAATTCTGCTTCTGAAGCTTTTTCCATTCCTTTCCTCTTGATTGGATGAGTGTTTGATTTCCTTTTTCATTTCCTCTTCTGATTTCTTTAGTATTTCTACTTCTTTTTGGAGCTTCTCAATCTCTTCCTGTAGCTCGTTGCTTTGCTGGTTGGTTTCCTTATCTTTTTCATCATGGGATCATTTCACTGTTTCCACTTCATTCCAGAGTTTTTCATTCTCTCTCTCTAGGTCCTTCTTGAGTTTTTCATTTTCTCTCTTAATTTTACTGACTCGTTCTTTTACAGTTTTTTATTTCTTTGCTTATGTCCACAGTTGTACTTCTAATATCTGTGTCCTGGGCCTTCCCCAGGGGCACCCCACTGTAGGAGTCTTCCACAGCATTGTTAGAGCTTGGTGTGGAATTATCCTCCACCTTTCCCATGTTGTCTCTTCTTCGTGTCCCTAGCATGTTTGTTTCTCTTTGCCTGTATTCCAGTTTGAATCCCAAGTGCTTCTTCACTGTGTTGAAAGCTTGCTTTGCTTGCCTCCTTCCTCCTTACCATGCCTTTGTTATTTGTTTGATTGATTTGGTTTTCTTCTTTCCTCCTTGTTTACGACCCATTGACTTGTCTACATTTTAGGTTTTCTCAAGTTTCTCCAAGAATCCACTTGGACATTCTTTTCCTGATCCTAGTTGGGGGGGGGGTATTCTTGTTTAGCCAGCACCCGGGTAACTGTGCTCTAGCTGTTCTTGGGAAATCCCTGATCTCAAGGGTCACAGTGGCAACAAGGCCACCTTTTATACCATCTAGGAGGACAACCCCACCCCCAGACCCATAAAAACCAGTCAAGCCAAAGATGATTGAATAATAATAATAATCCCACCCGACTGAAGCACTCAGCTCCTAGCTGTGCTTTAGGTGGTCTTGGGAAATCCCTGATCTCTGAATCAGCATTTTTGATACAAGCATTTGGACTTGGAGTTCTCACAAAGACACAAGAAATAATTTGATGATATCTGTATTCTCACCCAAGAGATTGGGAATGTGCAAATTTAATAGTTGATAGTTGAGCATGCCTTCTTTTCTTTAATGAGAAAAAAATCATCACTTTCTTTCAAAGATTTGTTTAACAACTCATAACATTATTCCACCATGACTTAATCAATACACCTTTTGAGAAGTCATGAACCAATGAAAAATTGTTCCCTATAGATTAATAAAATAGGCTCAGTATAATTTTATTTTATTTTGTTTTATTTTATTTTATTTTATTTTATTTTATTTTATTTTATTTTATTTTTTGGTCTTTTCGAGACAGGGTCTCCCTGTAGCCCCAGCTGTGCTGAAACTCACTCTGTAGACCAGGCTGGCCTTGAACTCACAAAGACCCGACTACCTCTGCCTCCCGAGTGCTAGGATTAAAGGCGTGCACCACCACGCCCAGCCTATAATTTTATATTAAGCAATGAAATGTCGAACTATGTAACATTTTTTGAAAAAAAATTATCAACTTACCTTCTAAGTCTTGGGATTCAGACACAGTTCCATGATAGAGTATTGTCAGCATGCATGAACCCCTTTAGTTACCTAAACCACTATTTAGTTACCTAAATACACTAAACCACCACCAATAATAAAATGTATACTTATAGCTTTGCTTGTTATTATACATGTATCTATTTGTTCTCAACTTTACTTATTTTCAATGATATAATTTAATAGTATACATAAGAGAATGGTAGCAGAAAAATAAACTAGCCATAAATGTGCCTTTGGGTCAGAATACATAAAACACAGTTCAGTTCCTGCACTAATTTGTTATGCAGCAACACAAAGTGGACACTCACTTCTTGTTCCACAATTTCCCTGGTTCAGCATCCCAGGTCTGGTTTAATTGAGTCCTATGCTTTGGAGTCCATAATCGGGTTGCAGTCAAGGTGTTACCTTAATGGCACTCTCATCACAAGGTCAAATGTGGAAAAATCATGAATATTTGGGAAAATCACATGTCCGCTTTTGACTGCAGAATTGAAGTTCCAATGTTCTTTCTGGTTGTTGACTTGGGTTATTTTTTTAAACCCTGGAGGCTGCCAAGAACCTGACATTTGACTTCATTATTAAATCTTTTCACTGCACTTATTCAAGCAGTCTATTCTAGTCAGTTTTCATTGACTGTCCTATAAATTTACTTTAATCACAAAATGGTGTTTGCCCGTAATATTTTATAAACAAATTATCACCTAATTAGTAAAATGAGCTTCTTTGTGTTGGTTATTAATTCTACTAACAGTTGCAAATGAGAAAAAAAAAATCATGGAGAATTGGAAGGAAGAGTTCCTAGGGAGGCTACTTTACTATCTACTTATTACACAACCCTAAGAGAAAAAAATTGGATTAAGGAAAAAAAAATGCATGCATGTTATTGATTTCAGGTGTCTATGCTATAGTAGTATCCAACAGAGATCTATATATTCACCTTATTGGACAGAAACGCATGGCACATATAAACATATAGATATGAATGTATGCATTAATAAAATGAATGTTATAAAAGTGTTACATAAGTGTTATAAAACTTTGCAAAACAATCACCTATAAAATGAGGAAGGTAATCTTTTCCAAGATTTAGGAAAATAAAATGAGAAGTGATATGCAGCTCAAATGAAAGGTGACTTTGTTGTGTTGAGTATGTCACTCAGTTGTAAAGCACTTGCTTAGAAGGGACAAGGCACTGTTTCACATTTTCAACACTGAAAGCAGAAAGATATGACCATCATTTTTTATGGCCTTATTCTGATACCAAAAGTCTTCATGTCCAAGCTAATAACTTTTGCAAGGGCCATTATATTTCCAGTTTATTTTAATATTAAAATGTTCTAGGATCAATTGAGTTTTTTAAAAAACATTGAAGGAAATCTTGAAAATATAAGTTTCTAATAGTAGAATTTCTGGATTTATGCATCCACGTACAAACTTACCAATCATTTCAACATATGCCTCAAATCCTATGTAATCGTATGTTGATATAGGCAATAATTACAAACTTTAACTCTAAAACTTGTAGGCAAAATTAGAGATATACCTGTGACATTATTTTGATATGTTGTAGATAAAATATACTTTTTCTGTGCATTTATAAATTGAAATTTATTGTAAATATAATACTAAATATTATGAAAATTAAACACTTTAATTTCTCTTAGCTATATGTGAATTAAAGAAGACACAGGCTGATATCTGAATGAAAATATCAGGTATGATATCTCCTTTTTTTATAAATTTTTTAAATTTATTTTTTATGTGTATGAATGTACTGTCTGCATGCAATTTTGTGCACCTGTGTTTTGCAATGCCGCAGATGTCAGAAGATGTTGTCAGATTCCCCTGGAACTGGAGTTAAAGATGGTTCTCAGCCTCCATGTGGGTGCTGCGGATCAAACCCAGGTCCTCTGCAAGAGCAGTTGGTGCTCTTAACCAGTAGGCCTTCTCTCGATCCCCCTCATATCTCCTTATAAGTATATGCTCCAAGTAAAGAGTTCTTAAAATTAGTCAAGAGAACAAGCAACTAAACTATTTATGGTGAAAATATCTTCACCAAAGAATATAAATTCATTCTGAAAAGAAAATTTAAAAGACATTTATCAGTGTAGCATTGAAAATTAAAAACACAAATGATTGCTCTATTCAGTTGTTTGAATTACTAGAAGAGAAAATATTGACAAAAGTAAATGCAGATGAGAGTGAAGAACAAAGAGGAAGCTTTGTGATGAATATTTGTCCATATCTTATTTGATTAAATATACATAAATCACCAATTAAACATACTTTTACACAAAACAATTAAGCTGAAAATTTTGCTCATTGCAAATCCTGTACATGATTTGATCTAAGAGCTTCACTCATAATCATCACATACTGAAAGAAATCCAGATGTTGTTCAACTATCAAGTGGATAAACACGACTTCTATAAAACTAAATATTATTTATAATTAAAGCAGGACTGAGCTATTAGATCACAGAATTGCATGGATTTAACTGAAATGGTTAAGAGAAAAAAGTTATGTACAAATGGCTACATAATATATATATATTATGTATTCATTTTTTTCTGCTACGCTTCTTGTTGTATTTGCTTAGTTTGTGTTCTCTTTTATAGGTCTACATTGGATTCAGTGCCTTGTGCATGTAAGATAATCATTCTACCTCTGAAATATATTCTCAATGCCTGCTTTGTTTCCTGTTCCTGAAACAGAGTTTCACTCTGTATCTCAGACTGACCTCCATCTTGATAACACAAAATTATACTACCACCATAAGCAGCTTACAAAGAGAAAGTTAAAGCTCAGTAATTAACAAAATACAAAGACGAGTAGGGTGTTTATTCAAGAAATACAGAGGAAACTTTTTAGGATGAGGAACACATAAATCTGAGTATTTATCAAAATTTACAGACTTGTGTGACAAAATTTTAGAGTTGTGTGACAAAATTTACAGACTTGTGTGACAAAATGATGAATTATAGAATGCTAAAAATTTATTTAATTTTCTCCTAAATTTATAACATGACATCAAATAGGAGAATTAGAAAAGAAAAGCTGAGATATTTTACTTTGGGCCAGTTTGTTTTGATTGAACATCCTACAGTTTAATACAAAAATTTATGCGAGCAATTAATATTTTCTCACATGAGAAGAGAATGGAATTTAACCATTCTGAAAATGTTTATTTGTATGTTAGAGTGATAAAAGGAAATAACTGAAAATTACTAACCAAAAATATTAGGAATTGTTGTGTATGCATTTGATTAATGCATAAAAGGCATATGTATTCATAAACGATTAAAATATGTCTATAGATTATTGGAAAATTACATGTATTTCCTGTTTCTCTTTGCAGAAAATACTTGGAAGAATTGATATATGGATAGCAACAAGTTTACCCAACACTCAGATCTTTATTTCTACAGATCATTTTGCAAATGTAGAGGCCATATTTTTGAAAAAAAGTCTAACTCTAGTTTGATCCCAAAGAAAATAAAAAGCCTCCCAATTAAGCAAAGCCCAGGCCCAGATGGTTTCACAGCAGAATTCTATAAAACATTTAAAGAGGTCTTACAATCATTACTACTCAAACTTTTCAGAAAGCTACAGACAGAGGGAAATATCCCAAATTCCTCTATGAAGCCAGTATCAATCTAATACCCAAACCAGGCAAAGACACAAACAAGAAAGAAAACTATAGACCCATATCATTGATGGAAACAGATGCAAAAATTCTCAACAAAATACTTACAAATCGCATACAGACCCACATAAAACAGATCATCTATCATGACCAGGTTGGATTCATACCAGAGATGCAGGGATGGTTCAACATATGTAAATCAATAAATATCATAAAACACATAAATGGGCTTAAAGACAAAAACCTCACAATCATCTCATTTGTTGCAGAAAAAGCTTTTGACAAAATCCAGCATAATTTCATGCTTAAAGTCTTACAGAGAGTTGGACTGGAGGGATCATTCCTCAATGTAATCAAAGCCATATACAAGAAACCCACAGCCAAGCCAACATCATCCTAAGTGAACAAAAGTTGAAAGCATTCCCCTTAAAGGCAGGAACATGACAAGACTTTTCACTGTCGCCACTCCTCTTCAATATAGTGCTTGAAATGCTTGCTAGGGTAATAAGGCAAGAAAACAAAATTAAAAGAGTTCTAATTGGAAAAGAGGAAGTAAAACTTTTCCTTTTTGCAGATGATATGATAGTTTACTTAAGGGATGCTAACAGCTTCAACAGAAAACTCTTAGAAACGATCAAAATTTCAGTAAAGTGGTGGGATACAAAATAAACCTAGAAAAATCAGTACCCTTCCTTTACACCAATAATAAGCAACTGGAGACAGAATATAAGGAGACCTTCCCAATCACAATAGCCTCAAAATAAATAAAATACCTAGGAATAAACCTAACCAAAGACACCAAAGACCTCTACAACAAAAAATTTAAAACCCTGAAGAAGGAGATTGAAAATGACATCAAAAGATGGAAATACCTCCCATGCTCATGGATTGAAAAAATTAATATAGTAAAAATGTCCATTCTACCCAAGTTAATATACAGATTCAATGCAATCCCAATCAAAATCCCCATGAGCTTTTACACAGACTTAGAAAATAATACTTAAATTCATAAGAGTGAAAAACAAAAACCACACAATACAATCATCTCAATTGATGTATAAAAAGCCTTCAGCAAAATCCAGCATCCCTTCATACTTAAAGTCCTAGAGGGAATTGGATTGGAGGGAGCATTCTTCAATGTAATCAAAGCCATATACAAGAAACCCACAGGAAGCTTCTTCCTAAGTGGAGAAAAGTCAGAAGTATTCCCCTTAAAGGCAGGAACAAGTCAATACTGCCCACTATCACCACTCCTCTTCAGTAGAGTACTTGAAATGCTTGCTATGGCAATAAGACAAGAAAGGGAAATTAAAAGAGTACTAATTGGGAAAGAGGAAGTCAAGCTATCCCTTTTTACAGATGGTATGATAGTTTACCTAAAGCATGCTAAAAACTCTGCCAGAAAACTCTGAGAAACAGCAAGACTTTCAGTAAAATTAACTTACAAAAATTAGTAGCTTTTCTTTACACCAATAACAAGCAACTGAAGAAGAAATATAAGGAGACCTTCCTACTTAGGATAGCATCAAAAACAATAAAATACCCAGGAACAAACCTAACCAAAGACACAAAAGATCTCTGCAACAAACCTTTTAAACCTCTGAAGAAGGAGACTGAAGAAAACATCAGAAGATGGAAAGACCCCCCAAGCTCATAGATTGGAAAAATTAACATAATAAAAACCTCCATTCTATGCAAATTACTATATAGATTCAATGCAATCCAAATTAAATCCCCATGAGTTTCTTCACAGATTTGGAAAAAAAAAATCCTTAAATTCATGTGGAAAAACAAGAACCCAAATTGCCAAAGCAACATTGAATGAAAAGAGCAATACACTATTCCAGAAATCAAACTATATTACTGGGCTATTGTCATAAAAACAGCCTGGTACAGACCTATAGACCAATGGAACAAAACTAAGGATCCAAACTTGAGCACACATAATTTCAGCCACCTCATATATGACCAAGGGGCCAAGAAGAATTTACTCCATTGAGTAATGGAGAAAAGGCATCATCTTCAGGAAATGGTGTTGGGAAAAAAATCACTACTTGTTGAAGAATAAAACTAAAACTGTACCTCTCACCTGGTAAAAAAAAATCATCTCCAAATGAATCAAAGACATCAACATGAAACCCAAAGCTCTGAAGATGATAGAAGAAAAGGTTGGCAGCAACTACAAGACATAGGCATAAGAAAATACTTTCTAAATCAAACAGCAGCAGCACAGGAAATAAGATCAACAATTGACAAGTGGGTCCTCATTAAATTGAGAGGAACAGGAACAGGAAACTAACCAAATCAGTAAAGTTCCCCCAAGGACAATAATCCACTGCTTTGAAAAATCTTTGAAATGAATCATAAAAAGATACAGGGCAGAGATGGCAGAATACAAGAACTCAGGTGGGGTGGTGGGCATGGAAGTCAAATGAGTCTAGATTGGGCTAAAAAAAGGATGTATGAAACACACATAACGTCAATAAGAATGTTAAAAAAGAATGATAAAATAATATGTAAAAGTTTTAGCATAGATTTTCAAATTTGCTGTATCTCACCAACATTCTGCTCACACCCAATGACTCTGGAAACATTCTGCTGACTTTCTTTATTTCTACTACTACATTGCTCAGGTCAACTGTCCAAGCAGTAACATGCCATTCAGATGACATGAATCTCCATTTATGAGACATGATCATTCAGATTTGGCTCAGTGTAAGGATATTTTCATCTTCCATTTAAATATTGTATTTGGAACCCATAGATCAATGGAATAAAATTGAAGACCCAAACTAGACGACACACAATTTTAGCCACCGCATATTTAACAAAGGGGCCAAGAAGACTCAAATAAGGAATGCCAGCATCTTTAGCAAATTTTGTGGTAAAAACTGGATCACTACTTGTAGAAGAATAAAGTTAAACCCCTACCTCTGACACTGTAAAAAAATCAACTCCAAATGTATCAAAGACCTCAATGTGAAGCCTGAAATTCCAAAAATGATAGAAGAAAACATGGGCAGTAACCCAAAAAATATAACCATAGGAAAAGACTTTCTAAATCACATAGCAGCTCCCCAGGAAATAAGGTCAACAATTGATAAGTGGTAATTTATTAAATTCAAAAGCTTCTGTACAGGAAAGAAACAATCAAATAATTATTAAAAGAATCAAAATGAGGCTAACACCTGACCCAGGCTAACCACTCCTGGGTATATACTCACAAAACTCATCCTTTTGCAGAGATACATGCACCTCTATGTTTATTGCACCACTCTTCACAATAGAAAACATCTGGAATCAATACAAATGCCCCTCAATTAACAAGAGGATAAAGAAATGTGGTACATTTACACAAAGGAGTTAGTTCTATGCAGTGGTAAAGAAAGATAACATAATGAACTTTGCAGGTAAATGGATGGCACTATAATGCTAAATGAAGTAACACAGTCCCAGAAAAACAAAGACAAATGATGTTTCTTATTTGTGAATACTAGCACCAAATATCTATTTGTAAGGTAAACAGAATATTATTTTTTCTTCCTTTCTTTAGTAAATATAATACCTGATGTTACTCATCAACTTGCTATGTAATAACAGAATGTAAAGTAATATTTCATATTTAATGCTTACAACACTACTGTTAAAATGTGAATCCCTAAACATGTTTTGGAATTAACCTATAGTTTATTTTCAGACCTTATAATTTTTGTATACTTGTGAAGTGAATATATGCATATTTTGAAGTGATAAAAAATTGGAAGTAACAACAACAACAACAACAACAACAACAAAAGACTGAGTCAAATAACCGACTGAAACAGTAAACTGCTGCCCCAAACGGTAAACTTCTGCATCGAATTTTTTTTTATTGATGCTTTGTGTATTTCATGCATCATTATCCAATTCAGTTCAGGGATATTTCCCCTTCCATTCCCCCCATCCCACCCCACCCCATCCCAGATCATGCATTCTGCCATGACTGTCCTGCATCTTTCTCTCAGTTTTTTTTTCCATTTTTTAGCAATAGGTGATAATTTATGAGTATAAGCATCTTTCATGTAAAACCAATTTGCAAGCAGTTGTGCCCAAACCCACACAGCCCCTTGGTCCCACCATCCAGCAGGGGGACTTGTATGTTCAATCAAGTTGATCAAATGAGTGTCCAGGCTATATTGCTGTAGGTTCACCATTCACCCCAATCACAGCCCTTACATTCTACCACGCCCCCTCTTCCACAGACTTTTTACCCTGGCAGAATTTAGACAAGTGGGCACATGGGGGATGAGAGCAGAAGCCAGAAACCAGTCCTACTTTTCTCTGCGAGCTGTTGTCTTGGATCGCGGTCAGCCATGAAAGAAAAGACAGAACGTGATCGAATTTAACAAAAAAAAAAAAAAAAAAAAAAAAAAAAAAAAAAAAAAAACTGGAAAAGGTCAACAAGACGTGCCTTATGGCGATCAATGCATCCTAATCTCTGGTGGGTGCAAGGGCAAGGAAGGGAGACCTGGAATATAATATTCTTCAAGAAAATACTTCTTGTCACGGGGCGTAGAGATGATAGCTCTCGTGCTACAGCAATCCAAGAGCCCGACTGCTCTTGCAGCAGGAAGGCGATCCCAGGCTTCGCAACGCCGTGTTGCAGCCTTCAGCATTGTTACTTGACCATGCACCGAACCCTAAAGATGGTGGCCCGACTTCCTCAGGAGGCTGAAGACAACAACTAGCCACCTTTTCCCATGTAGCCACCTCTCCGCTTAGGACAGGAACTAGCGCATGACTTTGAGCCCACACCATAATATTCTAATGAGGCATGGCCCCGTTGCTCTAATGAAGCACCATAACAGTGGTAGTATGTAAGTGACTGGCAATTTGGACAGTGGCAACCATCACAGATTGCATACGCACAACCCTCTAGACTGCGCTATATAGGCATGTGCCTCTTCCATGCATTTCGGGGTTCCTGATTTCACAGAGAGTGTGTACAACAAATATAAATACGGGCTCGTCAGAAACGTAAGATCACTGCTGTTGTCTGCGTAAAGTTTCTGCCGTGCGTTGAGGAGACTGTGTGCGGCATAAGTGGTTGCGCGAAGACCCGGCACTGGGAACATGATCATCGCTGGCGCGAGAGGACCCTTCATTTTTGAAGAGGATTCAGAAATGCGCACTCAGGAAAGGTTAGTTCTGAGATGGCATGCTTTGGCTGATTAATCTGGAGGTTTTGGAAGCCTGTGATTGTTCTTGTAGCTTGTGTTATTGTTTTGGTTGCTTTATTTTGTGCTCATAAGGGCTGGTGTTGATTTTGGTGATTAAGTTGGAGGTAGATAACCCACATCACTTTGCAATTGGTAATTCTCATTCTCTAGTCATCTCTCTTCAAACAGTCCTTAAAGGGAGGGAGTTAAAATTTCAACAAAAACTCTAGAGACATTCAGTTCGGAAAGTAGATCAGTTGCGCTCCTTGGTTTGTTACCATGGCTCACTTTCAATTTCGAGGCTGGCGATAACCTTTAAAGGTTGACCTAGACAGGGAACAGCGTCACGCTTGGTAAACTCCCAAAGCACGGCACTATTCCCATTTGGAAGTAGTAGATCCTGTCTCCAGGATCAAAACTGGCAAAGAAGAGATTAAGGAAGGTCAACAGGCTCCTTGAGAGCTCCAGGAAAAGCATGTCAGAAACAAACAGGAGAAAATGAGTGCACATATAAAAAAGGAAAGCCCCAAAAATCTAGCAATAAAAAGGAAGCCGGTTAGCAAGGGTAACCTTTATACCCAGGAAAGACATTGCAAGCTAAACATTAACTGATGTCAGAATCTAGATGAGGAACTGTCACCAGTCCGAGGAGGACGATTTAGAGGAGGAAGTGGGCCGGTATAAAAATGAACCTTTCACCTGCCCGGAGCGGGACAGGCTAAAACTAAAAGTATGAGACTCATAGCTCACCCACCCTAGTGCCTTCCTGCTCCTCCGCCGTCTAATGCACCTGGATTCCACCTCCTTGTGTCGCACGGAGGTACGACAATGCCATCGGCAAATGTTCCTAGTTTTTGAACATGTGATGGGTGGTCGCAATCCAGCCATGGTAGAGCATAAAGCAGTTAAAGAGTGTAGCAGAAATCTGTCCCGCTTATGGAGTCAATGTAATTTCTACGTGTCACAAGTGAAGCGTAGGCCAGCTACTGCCTTTGAACCCACAGATGGCATGTGTTGCAAAGCTTCGCCTCCTAACAATGGGTCAATATCTTGAATGGAAAGCCTCTGGCATGATGCCTGCCAGGCACAGGCTCGGTCTAATGCTACAGCGAGGCGAGGCAGCACATGATGGACATTTGATATGCTCACTGGTCAGGGAGAACATGCTCTGATGACAGACTAAACTTCCCCACTTGGAGCTTATACTCAAATAGCTACTACAGGCTCCTCCGAGGCCTGGAAAGCATGGCTTACAAACCAGGGAGAAGTTTCAGGCAACTTTGACAAAAATAATTCAAGGCCCGAGTGGAGCACCTTCTCTGAACTTTGTATGCTCACTTATTGGAAGCTGTCTCAGGTAGAATCTTTGGGGACAAAGATCAGCAATGACACCTCACTAGAGCAGCTCATTGTTTGAACAGTGTACAATAAGAGTGTAGGGGCGGCTAGTCATCCCTTGCAAAACAACAAGAGGCCTTTACAATCCTGGCTGAGGGTCATGCAGGGAATAGGGTGGGCCTCTCACTAATTACGGGGGGCTGGCAGCAGCCAATATTACAAGGACAGAGACAAACTAGACCTATTAAATCACCTGTCTGTTTTCAATGTGAGAAAGTCAGGTCATATGAAAAAGGAATGTACAGCCAAATAATGCAAAAGGCCTGGGTTGTGCCCCAGATGAAAAAAGGAAACACGAGGCAAATGAAGTGCCGTTCAATAAAGATATCAAAGGGCGCCCTCTTGAGGACCAAAAAACGAGATGCAGGGTCCTCGTCTCCAGGGCCCTCGAACATATGAGGAGGCCCCACAACTCGCATTCATTGGACACAATCACCCTGTGAGTCACCACGGAGAGGCCACCTCAGGTCCAGGGGATTGGACCTCCGTCCCCACCACAGTTAGTGTGTGACTCCACAAAATGGGTACATCTCGTTCTCGCTACCGACTTTCAATGGTCCATAATATACCAGAAAAATAATCTGGGTGATATGGTCGTTCGATCTATGAACATTGAAAGGATCTAATTTGTCCACCGTGGGTACATTTGACCAAGACTATACTGGTGAGCTTAAAATAATGTGTTCTTCCCCCAGGGGGCTCTTTTCAGTTTCTCCTGGAGACCGTATTTGCTCAGCTCCTCATTCTCCCCAGCTGCCATAAATTATTTCCTTCCAGCATGAGACATAGGGGAAGTAATGAAATTGGCTCTACTGGCACTGATTCAGCTTACCTAGTTGCCAACTTGGATACCAGGCCAACATGGCATTGGGAACAGAATATGAAGCGGAAAAGGTCTCTTGAGGCCCTCTGACACTGGAGCTAGACAAAAGATATAATATGCACAGTGGGTTGTCCAACTGCTTTGGCCTGTTGACCTTCTGTCTGCACACTCCTTAGCAAGGATTTTGCTACAGAGTACGCTCACCCTCCATAAGCTCTAAGCCCCTCAAATGGAAAGCACCAGAAGGACAACAAGGGAAATTTACCCCCTATGTCCTTCCACTACCTATTAATTTATGGGGAAGAGATGTAATGAAACAATTAAGTCTAAAACTGTGAACATGGTATGAATACTCTTGTCCCTTCCGCTCTCAAGACATATGAGACAAAAAACTGAAGGGATACCATTCCCGGAAAAGGATTCGGCCAATCTAATCAAGGAAATAACTGAACCTTTACTACCTACCTAATAAGACACCATGACAGACCATCCGGTCTGCCGGTTTTTTCCTTATAAGGCTCTGAGGGTTTTCAAATGCCCGATACCTTTGGCTCTCACAGAGGATGGAGCAGTTATTGGGTTCCTCAATGGCCCTCCTTTCCTGCTAGAAAACTATTGCAGCTATTCAGCTTATACACAAGAAAACTAACGCTTGGCATAGTAGAACTTGCTTAACTCCCCCTGGGAATACCCCAATTTGTTATTAAAAGAGGTCGGGAAATGGAGGTTGCATTCAAGTGACCTTGCTGCGCGATTTATGCTCAATGAAATCACACTTCTTTGGCCCAGTCCAACGTGACTTTCCCTCTTGTTCAGCTCTCCCAAAGTCATTCTTGCCCAAAATTCTGAGTTAAGTAGAATTTAACAGACTGTTCTTTCCTCCCTCGTTGCCCACAGCGACAGAGGAGCGAATTTGCAATTCACCCCTGCCCCACCATCTTAATCGTGGGTTCGCAGCACAAACCAGTTACCAGTGGAAAGGTCCTACCACAGGCTAAACTATTCTCAATTAGGCCCCACTCTATGGTCAATATGTGTTGTTCAAGCTAAGCTCTGTGAACAGCAGGATCATACAAACAATTCATATTCTTATAGTGTCATATACACATTAACATGGTGATATCCTTTATTCTTGTGGCAAAGTCAATAACAGAGAATCTATAGACGCACTAGAACATTGGTCAAACAACTAACAAGCTATGGGCTTATAGTAGCCCCAGAAAAAGTCCAAAATACCCAAATAGGACAATTCCTAGGAACCATTATTTATCCAGAATTTATTAGACCTCAAAAGATTGAAATTCTGAAAAGACCACCTAGTACACTTAATGACTTCCAAAAACTAATGGGAGACATCAATTGGATACATCCGTTCCTCAACCTGTCAACAACCAAGTTAAAGCCATTATTTGATATTCTTGAGGGGAGACCACACCTCCTTACATCACCACGTTACTATGACCCCAGAAGCTTTAACCGTCTACAAAAGGTGGAAAAAGCCTAAGCAAAACTCAATTACTCAGATGACTAATACCATTCTGATACCCCTTCGTCACTTTTTATGTATATCAGCATCTGGATAAACTGCCTCACATTCGCGTCTCCTTGGGCTAGCCCCAGCTTTCGGCTCCCCTAGGTGCAAATACTCCTTGCGTCTGTAGATAGGATAATAACACGCACCCAATACTCATAACTTCTTCCACAACAACGCACGCGCAAAATCTGTTCAGTAAATCTAATTGTCAGCTTACTTTTTCAGACCCATTGGACGGACTTATTAACTTTGATGATCCTCAAAACTCCGCATGGCGTTTGTCACCGTAAATTCGACCAGCGTGGATGTCTCCCTTGCTGATAGCGTACCTGTCATTCCCATACGAATTTGCTCACTGCCCGCCCTCGACACCCTTGGAACAAGATATTGGCGGCTGCACCTGTTGGCGTGTGGCTTTTGGTCCTCTTTGCTATGCTTGGATGGGCGCCTTTCCATGGATTCATTGTATTATGCCTCATGGATTGATGTTGAGGCTCCGATGCCCAACATCAGCAAGTAACCTTTAAGTTCTCATTTGCGCAGTCTTGCAGCTATTAGACTACGTAGGCTCATCCTAATATATGTGCTTTATCTCTCCAAGCTAGATAAGTAGTCAAAGACGGGTAATACCCGCTGCATGTATTACCATCCTAAGACAGGGAGCAAACCTGCACCTGTACTAGCAGAGGCTCGTGGGACGCTGCGAAACTCTGTTGGTTGGGCTCGCGGGACGCCGCGAGATATCACCAATTAACAAGCTGTTTGCTGTCCCCATGACGGGTAAGGAATACCTCTACAGTGGCAACCTAAGACAGACATTCTCCCAGCCATATAACAGAAAAGGGGGAACTGTTGGCAGCCTGTCACAGCATTGTTACTGTGACCATGCACCGCACCCTAAAGATGGCGCCGACTTCCTCAGGAGGCTAGAGAACAACAACTAGCCACCTTTTCCGCATGTAGCCACCTCTTCCGCGTTAGGACAGGAACTGCGCATGACTTTGAGCCCATTCACCTAATATTCTAATGAGGCTTTGGCCCCTATTGTGCTATAAGCCCATACATTGGATATGCTAATGAGGCATTGGACAGTGCACCATTCCAGAGCATACTCAAACCCTCTAGACTGCTATATAGGCAGTGCCTCTTCCTCATTTCGGGGTCCTTCTCACAAGAGAGCTGTGTACACAATAAATACTGCTGCAGAAGAATCCTGTTGTCCGCGTAAAGTTCTTGCCGGCAAGACTGCTGCGCGTGACACCCCAGCACCCACATGGAGGCCGAGAACCATCTTTAACTCCAGTTCCAGGGGAATCCAACATCCTCTTCTGACCTCCGAGGCATTGCACGACATGGTTGCACAAACCTACATGCAGACAGTACATTCATATACATATGAAAATAAATAAATAAAAATTTAAAAAAAGAAATATTGATTGAACTGCAAAAAACTTCAGATACAAAATAAATAAAATGTGTATTTGGGAACTGGAAAAATGGCTCAGCAGTTAAGGGCACTGGCTACTTTTCAAGAGGAGCCAGGTTTGAATACCAGCAAAAATAGGGTGGCTAACAGGCATCTGTAAGTCTAGTTTCCCCAGATCTGGCACCCTTTCCTGACACCTCTTATTATTCAGTAAGAATAATAAGAATATTAATAATAAAAAGAAGACATTTACATAAATGCAAGCAATAGAGTCATACATGAAATTATAAATAATATATTTAATAAAGTTTTAATTTTATGTTAATAAATATAACAAAGAAAAATAATATCAGAAGCTTCCTGTAACTAATATTCTGTATGTTTGCCCTAAAACATACTACGATATAGAATAATTTTTTAAAATTTGACAAAAATTTCAATTATCATTGAATTTTCTAATGAAAAGTTAGGGGAAATTGGCTAGGTGTGTCAGAAGATCTCTTGCCGTAATCATTAATGATTTTTCACTTTATTATACAGAGAAAGGATGAAAGAAAGAAATGGAAGATAACATGATTTTTCATTTGAATATTATGCTACACAACTGTAATCCCAGTGTGGAGTAGGATAACACAGGATTATGAATTCAAGGACAGAGGAATCAAAAAAATATATACATATGGGGGTGGAAAGTTGGCTCAGGGGTTAAGAATATTGACCATAAATAAGCACTTGTGGGCTGGAGAGATAGCCTAGTGGTTAAGAGCGCTGACTACTCTTTCAGAGGACCTGGCTTCCATCCCCAGCACCCACATGTTGGCTGAGAACCATTTGTAACTCCAATTCCAGGACAACTTCAGTTCCAGGGGAATCTGAGACCCTCTTCTGACTTCCGCAGCATTGCATGACATGGGTGCACAAACCTACATGCAGACAGTACATTCATACACATAAATAAATAAAATAAAATAAGTAAATAAATAAATAAGCACTTGTAGAATTGTGTAATGGAAGCTGATTTCAATATCCCTTCCTTCATGGAAATTAAAATTTGTCTATTAATTTTTATGGTTAATTTTCTTTTTATTTCTTATTTAATTTTTGTGATGTTTTTATTTTTATTTTTTCCTCTTTTATTTGTTTATTTTTAATGGATTCTACAAAATAATAACATTGTTGTCTTCAGATAACATTGATGTTACTCAGTTTGCCATACAATTAGGTAATTGGTGCATTTTGCAAGTATCTTTGTCCAAATTTTGAACCCAATGTTCCCATAGTCCAGTTGGTGATGCTTGTATGCACAGGCATGTTGATAAATTAGGAGTCCAATCTATATTGCTGTAGTCTCATGATTAACCCCTATCTCTCCACAGCCCTTTCATTCTATCACGCCTCCTCTTCTGCAATTTGTTCCCTAGGCTTTGGGAAAGGGGCACAAGTGGGTGAGAAGAAAACAGTCTACTTTCTTTGGAGTTGTCATTTTGGACTGTAGTCTGTTCAGGTTGATTCCCTTCATGGGTTGACAGCTTATCCAGTGATACCTTTTTAGTCATATTAACAAAGCACAAGCAATTGGATATATGGGCATTTAAGCAGTACTAATTATGGCAAGCTAAGCTGTGAGCATAGACACAGATGCTTGGATGGTATGCTAATACACAAACTGTGGTTTCTCTATAAAGGGTGACAAGTTCTTACTGTGGTTTATAACATCTCCTAACCACTAGAGGACATAAGCTTGTGGCATGTGCTGTGAATTATTCCTCCAAGGAGAGAGCTAATAGCCAATTAGATTTGGGATATATATAGATACAATTCTGCCACTGTTGCACAGTATCTCCAGGCAGTTGAGGCGTAGCTGATACTGACAGAGAAGTCTTGCTTGTCTCAAGGAGACCAATATTTTGCTGTATTGCTTCAGTGGCCTTTGGTAACACTCTCTGACATTTCAGAGGCCAGTTGCACATTAGCAAGTGACGTCTCACAAAATTTTTTCATGCTCACACCAGGTCTTTGACAACAGGGACTTACTGCCTTTCTCCTTGCATATATCCTATTTATAGACAAATGGCCTTTATAATTTTTTGGGGGGGGGGCTTGAATCCCCTAGCCAACATCTCCTAGGCAGAATAATTCATTGCTGATGTCAGAGCTTTCCTGTACTAATATGTTTTGCTTAATTACACAACTTATAAAGACTTTACTATTGAATTTAGCTCTAGATAGAGAATTATCCTTTCATAGTTCCTATGCCTATCAGTCAATTAAAAAAGGGCAGTTATACCTGTTTTATAGGAAATTACCACTATAACAGTTGGCTCTAATTTACAGTTAGGGAATGATTTCGTTACCATCATGTTTTTCTTTTTCCTACAAAGGGGAGAGGTAGGGAGGTTTCTCAGCATCTGGAAGGTAAACTTCGTTAGGGCCCATTATAAACAGTTAACCCCAATAGAATTCAGAGAGATGCTCTGTAAGATTTGTAGTTTAAAAAGGTATACTTAAAAATAACATATATTTATATAGAGAGGTATTTCAGTGGAGATTTATACACAAGTACAAAATAAACCATATAAGTTAATGGACTTCATTTCTCTGAAGTCATAGTCCAGTCATATAGCTTTAAAGAGCAAAGCTTGCAATAACGCGCCAGGCCAGTAGGATCAAAAGGTTATTTCTGGACAAACTGTCAGCCCATGAAAGGAAACAGCCAGAATTGACCAGAGTCCAAGTCAACAGCTCCAGAGAGAGTGGACTGTTTTACCTCTCATCCACCTGTGCCCATTTTCTAAGCCTAGGGAACAACCTGCGGAAGAGGGGGCATGGTAGAATGTAAAGGCTGCGATTGGGGTGAATGGTGAAACTACAGCAATGTAGTCTGGACACTCATTTGATCAACTTGATTGAACAAACAACCTGTCACCCCCCACTGGATGGTGGGGCTGTAGGTGTTTGGGCACAAAAGCCTGCAGATAGGTTTTGCATGAAGGATGCATGTACTCATGGATTATCACTTATAGCTAAAAATGAAAAAAAAAACTGAGAGAAAGATGCAGGACAGTTATGGCAGAATGCATGATCTGTGATGGGATGGGGGTGGGGGGGAGGGAAAGGGAAATAAGCCTGAACTGAATTGGAAAAAATGTATGAAATGCACAAAGCATCAATAAAAAACTAATTAAAAAAAATAAAGAGCAAAGCTTATATTGAGTAAAATTTATTTTGCACGTACTCAACTCTGCCCAAGCTTTATTGATATATTATAGGATATTTTAAGGCTTAGTGAAATGTTTAGATTTGTTAAATCTGGTTGTAGGTTTTGGTGAAAATGGTAATACATTTGAACTAATTGGGAATATAAAATGTTAATTGTTTTATTTATAATTCATATTGAACTTCCAACAGTAAGTTGGAAGTTAAGGTACACAAATGGTCTGTATATTTTTCTGAATTATACATCACATTGTAACACTTTCTTTTACTTGTAGGACAATTTAAAGGAATTAAGCTTAAATTTACTTTACAAATAAGTATCATACAGTCAATGAGAAACAGTTTGGGTAAATTTATTGAAAACTTAAGCCTTGGCTACTGTTAATGGGTATGTGTAATACAACTTAGGCATCTATAGGTCAAAACACAAAAATTAAAAAAAAAAAAAACAGATTCCTCATCTCTGTATCTCCTCTTATCATCCCATCAAAGATGTAAAGAACTCTTCTATACATGTGATATGGACTCTACAGTTCAATTTGTGCCCTGAAAGCTCCTAATTTTATCTCTATCCACTGGGCCCACCAAGAGACCCATCCCTATAAAGCACTATATTGTTCGTACTCTTAGCAGCTCTCAATACCCAGAAGTTCCTTAGGTTAGATAGGAATTTCATAAGCATTTCTCAAGGTCTATGCTAGGACTCGTCTTATTTGAGTTTGTATATGATTTATGCATGTCATCACCATTGCTGTGAATTCATTTAGGTAAATGGTCAGCTTATCTGCTAGACTGTTTCCTTGTGGTGATCCATCCCTCTGGCTCTTACAACCTTTTGACATTTTCCACAATGAGCCTTTAACAGTTTCCTAATCAGGGATAAAATTGTGGCCTCTTGTTCAGCATACATTGGCCAATTGTGGGTTTCTGTATTAATCACCATCTGCTTCATTAAGTTCTTGGGGCTGGAGAGACGGCCCTGGTTAAGAGCACTGTCTGTCCTCAGAGAGGACTTGGGTTTAGTTCCCAACACACACATAGAGGTAAACATCCATCTGTAAATCCAGTTCCAGAGGACCCAATGCCCTCTTCTGACTTTCATGGGCATTGCATGACATAGGCACACTAACATGCATGTAGACAATACCTCCATACACATGGATAAAAACATAATATAAACATCAATAAAAACCGACATCTGTGAGATTGAGTGATACATTCATCCCATGTGTAGAGGTTTCATTGAAGCTGTGTCACCTAGCATTAAAACTCTCACAGTTTTTCTCTGCATTTGACCAGTTCTGAAACTCTGTAATAGTGTCAATCAGTTGCAAGGAGAACCATCGTTAATTAGGGATTCTTATAATTACATATCTGTAATTATAAGAATGCCCATTTAGGGGGCTGGAGAGATAGCCTATAGGTTAAGAGCACCAACTGCTCTTTCAGAGGACCCGGGTTTGATCCCCAGCACCCACATGGTGGCTGAGAACTGTCTTTGGCTCCAGTTCCAGGGTAACCCAACACCCTCTTCTGACCTCCGTGGCATTGCACAACACAGGTACACAAACCTGCATGCAGACAGTACACTCATACAAATAAAAAAATAAAAATTGAAATACAAAAAGAATGCCCATTTAGATAAAGAGTTACATTGGCTATGAATTTATAGAAAGTAGAATTTTCTCCATAACCTCTGAAGCCATATGTGTTCAGCTATGTTTATACTACCACACATGAGCTCCTTCCCATTGAAAAGGCCTTAGTTCCAATTAGACAGCTGTTAACTCACCGTCCCCCCACACACAAGATAAAAGTGCTACTACTCCACCAGTAGTGACTATTCTCTGGGCCAGTCTTATTGTTTATTCAGATTTACAGCAGGAAAGAACTGTTTAGTTTCTTCCTTGCCAGGTTGTATAGAATCCTTTTATACCATTGGTGTTAGTCTTCAGGGAAGAGGATTCTATGTCTGTTCCAGTTTGTTTGAAACAAGTCCTGCATCTGAAGTGTTGCCTGTTTTGAGCAATAGGATGTTTGCTTCAAGTTCCAAGGAGAAAACAAGAGTTGTAACAATAACCTGTGTTATTCTAGGAGTCAATTAACTATCCTGACCACAACTAGAAGGGAGTTTTCTATTCACTGGCACTGTGTCATTTGATGTCTAGCCTTCAGCTATACACATGTACTTACATACTTATTGTATATATATTTTTCACTGAAACTTGGAACTAACACATTTCCTCCTGTTTTCTTTTTATACAATCAAAGCATGATTTATTTCTCTTCTCACTGCCTTTGTAGAAGCTTCCTACTCCTTCACAAATGAGTATGACCCCTTTTCCCATTTATGACCTTAGTAACTCCTGTCTGTTAATATTCCCCTTTCTTGACCTCTTTCTTCCCTTTTACCCCAATTGTTCATTTTCACTTTCCTGTCCTGTAGTAGATATCCTGATTACAAAACTTCTACTCTCGTTTAGGGATTTGCAGCTAAGATCCACAAAATGTGGATTCGAATATTTATATAAATAGAAAAATCCATCCTGAAATTCATATGGAAACACAAAGGAATGGGATGGGAGGCTAGGCTAAATGTGGCATTAGGGAAAGTTATAACAGGAAAGATAATTGAAAATTTCATATGAAAACTGCTTTTGATTTGTCATTAGACAAGAAGATTATAATGGGTCTTGGGTTATTGGGGGAAGGTTGTGTTTGGCTGGAAACAGTTACTTAAAGATTACTTGTTGAAAGCTTGAACTTCAGTGTATATACAGACCTGGAGAATGTGGAGAACCTTTAAAATGTGGTGTTTGGTAGAAGCTTTTGAGATATTTTGCCTGCTGGTCAGTGATTAATTAGTGGTGCTCTCAGTTGGATCCCTGCCAGTTCTAATGAATGCTTGTTGTTATGAGAATACCCCTTGCCATCCTGTTTAAATGTGTGATCTTGACTATGTGCTCCCAAGGTGATGCAATCTGTCATATGATAGGTAGAAATAGGTAGAGTTTCTCTCAGCCTTATTGTTTTTCCACCTACAAAACTAGAAGGTAAATCCCTTTTTTTCTAAGATGTGCAGTGTCAATTATCTGATCATCACAATGATAACAAAAATGCTAATTAGTGGAACAATGTTGTCCTTCAAAATAGAAACATACATATACTAATATCTATAGTATACAAATAATTAGATTTATTTTTATGATCCTGGCACTGAAATGAAAGAAAACGAACACTAATTTTGAATCTTTTTTTAGTACTATCCTTCTTTAAACATTTTGAGAGTTTCTTACTTGTATGTGTTTATCAAATTTACCATACATTCCTCTCCCTCCAATTCCTCACCTATTACCCCCTAATATCTTTAGTGTTTCCTGTATAGGAACATTAATAGGACATTCTACTGAGGCAGCCATCACTTATTATTAGCTCTTCAGCTAGCAGTGAGAATCCATATATGCTGGGATTTGGAATGATTTGAGCTAATGTTGTAGGCCATGTGCAAGTGATGCCACTGTGAATTAACATGTGTAAATCTCTACTGTCTAGCAAATACTGTTTTGCTGAAAACATGCACTAGTTCCTCTGGCTTTTACAGACTTTCTGCCTCCTTTTGCATTGATATTTGGTATTTGAGGGAAGGGGTGTCATAATGATCTCTTATTAAAGTCAGAGCTCTGTTTCTTATTATCTGTATGTTGCCTAGTTGTGGGTCTCTGTATTAATAACTAGCTCTTGCAAAAAGAAGATTATCTGATGACCATTTGGTGATACACTAAACTATAGGTATTAAAATGGCAATATAAAAGACATAATTCTTTGACTATTTATCAGTATACAAGTATTAGCTTTTCTCCTAGAGCCTATGACCTAGCCAACCACAAATTTAAAGTTAAGTTAAACCATGAACTCATCTTGTGGAAAAGGCTTCAAATCAGATTAGAAACACATTGGTTATGTCCAGAGCATTCATGGCACTGTTGTACAACAGGGCATATATTCTTAGACGAGTAGGTAATTAGCTAACAATGTTCTCAGCTGAGTGATTAATTTCTCTTTCCTGGTACTATGCCTAGAAACTTCCAACACTATAAAAGTAGGCCTTAAGCTTCTAGGTAGGTAGTAGATGGATTTTACCATGTTCTATGACTCATTTATGGGGTTGTTCAGCAATAGGAATTTACAGTTATGTCATGTTCTGGAGGGCAACCTAGAGTAATGGCAACAGCCTGCTATCGATGGGGTGTATCATAGTGTGCTGACGAATAACTTAAATGGAGTTCCAAAACTTCCAACCTGGAAGTGCCTTATATGTGATAGACTGTGGTGTCTGGGAAGGGCATTGGTCTCCCTGTTGTCAGGTAACTTCATTTATATTCCTTTTATATATGTTTATATATATATATATATATATATATATATGTTTATATACTGTATGTGTATTTCTCATGGGGTACAGAGGCATCACATTTCCTCTAGGTTCCCCCAAGATTCATTCATCTCTTCTTTTTTTCTCCTACCTGACCTCGCNTATATATATATATATGTATATATATATATATATATATATATATATATATATATATGCATAGAACTCCATTTAAGTTATTGGTCAGCACAGTATGATACACCCCATCGATAGCAGGCTGTTGCCATTACTCTAGGTTGCCCTCCAGAACATGACATAACTGTAAATTCCTATTGTTGAACAACCCCATAATTGAGTCATAGAACATGGTAAAATCCATCTACTACCTACCTGGAAGCTTAAGGCCTATTTTTATAGTGTTGGAAGTTTCTAGGCATAGTACCAGGAAAGAGAAATTAATCACTCAGCTGAGAACATTGTTAGCTAATTAACTACTCGTCTAAGAATATATGCCCTGTTGTACAACAGTGCCATGAATGCTCTGGACATAACCAATGTGTTTCTAATCAGATTTGAAGCCTGCTCCACAAGATAAGTTCATGCTTTAACTTAACTTTAAATTTGTGGCTGGCTAAGTCATAGGCTCTAGGAGAAAAGCTAATACTTGTATACTAATAAATAGTCAAAGAATTATGTCTTTTATATTGCCATTTTAATACCTATAGTTTAGTGTATCACCAAATGGTCAACAGATAATCTTCTTTTTGCAAGAGCTAGTTATTAATACAGAGACCCACAACTAGGCAACATACAGATAATAAGACACAGTGCTCTGACTTTAATAAGAGATCATTATGACATATGTATATGCATATATATGTATATATACATATATATATATACATATATATGCATATATATGCATATATATGTATATATACATATATATGCAATACAAGTTGGAGAGAACAACAATAAAAGAACTGGATAACAAAACAAAACAAAACAAAAACCTCTGGAAATACTCAGATAAAGATGCAAGACATGTATGGCAGAGGGCAAGAACTCAGGTGCGGCGGGGAGCATGGAAAGGGAAGCAACTTTAAATTCTATTTAGAAATGACGTATGATGTATGGAAAAAGTTTAATAATAAAAAAATTAAAAATTATTAAAAATTTTGACCATTTTTCATGCATTTCTTTTTGCTTAAATGTGTGGGCATATTTCCTTATTATTATTTTTATTATATTATTATTTCATTTGGAAACAAATATTGGTATGTACCAATAATATTTCCCTTTGAATTCAACTGACATATTAAATTAATATTGCCAAAGTTATTTAAAAAAGCAATAAATTAACTTGAGGATTAATAGGGCTTGGTTAACCATTCAAACAGTAGGTGGATTTGGGGAAATTGAGAGAACTAAACCACAATTTTTGCATGAACTGGGTTGGGGCGGGGGAGCATGGAAGGGGAAGCAGACTTTTAAATTCTATTTAGAAATGACGCTCATTATGATGTATGGAAAAAATTTAGAAATAATAAAAAATTAGAAAATTATTAAAAAAATTATTGACATTTTTTCATGCATTTTCTTTTGTCTTTGGGCATTTATTCCTTAGTGTATTAGTATTTCATTATTTATATTATTATTCAGTTTGAAACAAATTTGGTATGTTCCAATAATATTTCCCTTTGAATTCAACTGACATATTAAATTAATATTGCCAAAGTTATTTAAAAAAGCAATAAATTAACTTGAGGATTAATAGGGCTTGGTTAACCATTCAAACAGTAGGTGGATTTGGGGAAATTGAGAGAACTAAACCAACAATTGTTTTAANGCACAATTTTTAAAATGTCTATATATCTCTCACTATATATAATATAATATAATATATGTATGTATATATGTGCAGAACACTTTGGTGGATCATCGTCTGCCAAAGAAAAGCTTAGGGTCACACACAGACAAATTAAACGTCAGAAAGTTTCAACATGTTTTCTTCCCAATACAGGCTAGTTTATATTCTTCTTTTAAATGATTATCATATACATCACCAATCTGACAAGACTGTGTTGGAGCAACCATATTTCTTGAAAAGAAAGTCTAGTTACCAAACAACGACAACATGCAAGTAGATACAAAATAGAAAAATAAAAATACTATGTTCATGCCAAGCTAATCCAGTTCTAAACTTTCTAATATATTTAATATCCTTAAACTTGAATTGTACATTGTGAAAATAATCGATGACATTTTCATCTTTGTTGTGTGCGCATTTGAATCTTCCATTTCCATTTCTATAGTTACTTGAGTGGACATTTGCTTAGTCTCACAGTGTTATTGCTGGCCTCTGTTTCAGTTGTGAAGGAGCAATTTCTTGTTTATAATCAAAATAAATAGCCGTGGTTTATTACCAAAAGGGTTTTTATTGACAGTATACTAAAAATGATTAAATGCAGCATTACCTATTCCAAGAAATGTTCAGTGTTCTGATTTAAAAACTCATTACAAACACCGGAGTCTTGACATGAACGTATTGTGTTACACATTTCTTATATTAGATTACATGTAAAGTGCACAAGGTTTATTATTGCCTTTGTTTGGCTTTATGTGAAACTATTCCATGAAAATTACATAGGTAAATGTTTCTGCTGGAGAAAAGGCCATAGGCAATGACAAACCATAGTTTGATTTGACAGTGCTATAATTGTTTCTTAAATACCACTTAGTGGATGTCAACAGTTAGTGAATTTTCTAGATAATGTTCGTATAATATTGGAAAAGGCAATTGTTCGTAGTTGAGGTTTTGTCAGATGTCTTTCATTTACTATAGCTAATATCCCACGCCTTTCCTACTTTCGATGTTCTCTTTAGGATTTGATAGGGTTTTGCAAATTACACAACTTCCTATGGTTGTCGAGCAACTGAATTACAAAGAGCTGAAACAAAAGCACATAGGGTCCCACCCCGCCAGTCCTAAGCTCAAGCTCGAGCCAAGCGTTTCAGCATTCTGCTCGTTACACGCTTCACTTCGTTGTACGGTGACTTACATATGTCGTGAGATATGTGAGGAAGGAGAACGTGTATTTGGTCATTACGCCCTCTAGTTCCATTTTACATCATATGTTTTTGTTGATTTTAATCTTTGTTTTTTAGCAGTTTTATTAACAATGATTGAGGACCATCAATTAACTCGCTCAATGCTTGTGCGGCATAGAAATGTCAATTCATTATAGCCTCAGCGTCTTTGAGACGTGATGCTATGTTAATTCGATCTCTTCATCATTATTCTACAATTAGTAACGATATCCTCTGTCTAAACTATGTGTATTTCTTAGTGTTCATTGTATACAGTTGTTATATCTTTAGATAAAATAATTGATTCGCTATGCTGGCTATTGTGCTATCATCTCCATCAGCAGCATACATGGTAATAGTGTAAGTCGGAGCTCTGGTCTAGCGAGCCTCGATAGAAGTGCACTCTCTAATGCTGAGGGCGCTCCCTCTTGGCTTGACAACATCTCTCATCTATTAGGTATAACCATCTGGTCAAAAATTAGACTTGCAGTCTTCCAGACCAAATTGCCATTATAGATTTATGTCATGCTACAGCAATACCTCCATTGTGGTCAAACTATTGCTCAACCGGGTGCTGATGTTTTGTCAGCACAGTGGTGGGCCAGCAAGTAGAAGGCCGTAGTGCCTAGTCGCGGTAAGACAACTCTTTTCCTCCGTCGACTTTTCTTTTGTTCTTTTGACAATTCTATGCCCATCTACAGATGTGAGTCCAGGAACAGCTCAGGTTACTACAGGGATACGTTTCAACCCAAAGGGTGTACGTCACGATACCACAAATTGAACACAAAAAAGAACAACAAAAGATACGAAAAAAAATATTAAATCGCTCAAGCAGATCTAGTCTAAGGTCTTTAGGGCCTAACTCGATACTGTATGCGACGCACGGTCGCTGTCACCTAATATCTGCTTGAGTCTCTACCTCCATAGTGCCCTTTTAGGGTCCTAACATACTGGTTCTCTGGCAGGGCCTACGGTGTCAGTGGCATCATCCCAATCCTAGCATATTCCTTAGTTGATATCAGGAACCCAGGTGTTGTGACCAGTTCCCTATCTCAGCAGCGTGTCAATGTTCCGTTCAGCTCTCTACCACTCCCAGCAAAACTTGACTGCTCTCAGCTTCTCGTCAGTAAGTTCCAACACTATGGTCCACAGACGGCCGGGATCATGGGCCTAATTCTCCCACTTCTGGTTTCTGCATGGTTGATGCAGCCATCTGTAACCACTCGCATCGGGTGCAACTACAGCCACACTTAACTATACAGGCACTCTATACCTCCTTCAAGTTCTGGGTCCACAATAAAGCCCACGGCAGATAAAACACTTCGCTCTCCAGGAACTCGATCATCTAATACATAATACCTACCCCTTTTTTTAAATTTTAAAAATTTATGTGTCTGAGTACACTGTCTGCATGAGTATGAAGGTCTACTGTCGCATGGTACCAGCGATTAGGGTGTTAGATGACGGGCGCGTTTTCAGCTTGCTCTATTTGTGCCCTGGTTCTGTGCGATATTTCTCTCGACTCTCTTGAAAATATGTGGCTTCATAGAACTTAGCTGGGTCTCCTATCTGTTCCTCACTCTGATAGAGGAGATACATACAATTTGAAATACAATAAAAAATAAACCCATTCAGATCTCATGGTCGGTGCTAGGAACATGTCAGGAAGATTCGTGGTCCTCTGGAAGGATATTACCCAGGCGATCTGGGATTACTAGGAGTGAATGAGGCCTGTCTTTCTACACTTTGTCCCTTCACTTAGTCCTCACACAATTGACAGAGCATAAAACACAACTACTAGAATACCTCCCATAGTCATACTACATCAGTGTTTTCCCCTTCAAAATCACATTATTTTTAATTGTTGTTTCATTTTTTTATTGACTTATTGCGTTTCTTGTTTTTCTTTTGGTTCCTCTCTTCCGCAGCACGGTTCCTCACTACATGTTCCAAGTGGTCACCGAAAAGCACAGACCTTGGTCCAACTCTTTACAAGATACAAAGTAGACCCAAGGGCTTAAAAGGTGAGTTCCTTTGTACACTCCCCAACATGAAAAGCTCCCGGCCGAAAGATTAGTGCCGTGACGATTAGGGACCTCCTTGCCCCAAATAGTTGCGTGTAAGAATAATCATAAAGATTCGACGCAAACTCAATAAGTCGGCACTGTCACGCCTCCAATATGACACTCCGTTCAAAATTGTCCGACCCCTACACCAACCCCTCATGACTTATAGAATATCGCTGACGAGGAACTAAGATATAATTTCATCACTAAGAGCAACATCTGTCACGAAAATATCTTCGCCAGTCCATATTCGCCACATCATTGGATTTTGAATATTGAGATCTAGAAATATCAGAACTTCTCACGAGAAA
Organism: Rhizomys pruinosus; assembly: GCA_009823505.1. NCBI lineage: Eukaryota > Metazoa > Chordata > Mammalia > Rodentia > Spalacidae > Rhizomys > Rhizomys pruinosus. The sequence continues at coordinate 78,062 of VZQC01014051.1, read as the reverse complement.
ACCATTCAAAAAGTCCTCACAATTACCAAGTCTAATGTTAGATACTGAACACTCTATCTTTGAAGTCACGTTAATTTGCTACCACAACAACATTCCGTCAGATTCACAACCCGATCGATCTTGGAGTAACCTGGTATGTCGGTCGGGGTTTTTGACGTGCTCTGTGTCTTAGGAACAACACTGTGTATACTCAGCCTGTGCAGAGTCAAGGTTTTGCACCTCGAGTGGAATGTATGTGATTCATGTGCAAGTCATTCACTCGTAAGTCTATATAATTTGCAAGAAGAAATAACAATTAAGCTATTGTGTCTGGATGTAGTTCATGACGATTGAGAGAATCAGGTATCATGGTCCAAGATATTGTGCGTGTGATCGTGGTAGAATTGGGCGATGTACGATTGTTCTGACTATCACTGATTCGTCCCAGATGCGGAGGCCATTAGGTCTGGATTCCGATCCTGTATTTGTGTAAGGAGCTGACATACAGTGGCCGTGGAGTAAATCTTGTGCTGGTGGGTGGCAGTCTCTGATGCGTGTGGGGCCACTGGCCCGGGATGTGGTTGTCGGCCGTGGGGTCGAAGAGGGAAAGGGAGAATGAGGCTATGTATATATATATATATATATATATGTATGTATATGCTAACACTTTGGTGGATCATGTCTGCCAAAAAACTTTAGGTATCATCACAACAAATTAACTCAAATGTCATCATGTTTTCTCCCATATAGGACAGTATATATCTTCTCTTTAAATATTATCATATACATCACCAAATCTGAAAGACTGTTTGGAAACTATATTTTTGAAAAGAAAGTATAGTTACCAAACACACGATAATGCAAGTAGAATACAAAAATAAGAAAAAAAATACTAATGTTCATGCAAGCTAATCCAGTCTAAACTTTCTAATATTTTATTTCTTAAACTTGAATGTACATTGTGAAATAATCATGGACATTTTCAAATCTTTGTTTTCCCATTTGAATCTTCCATTTCCCATTTCTATAGCTACTTGGTGGACATTTGCTTAGTCAAGTGTTATTGCTGGCCTCTGTTTCAGTGGGAGATTTTTGTTATAATCAAAATAAATAGGCCGTTTTATACCAAAAGGGTTTTTATTGACAGATACTAAAAATGTTAAATGAGCAACCTATCCAAGAAATGTAGTGTTCTGATTTAAAATCATTACAACACTGGAGTCTTGACATGAAGGTATTTGTTACAATTTCTTATTTAGTTAATGTAAGGTGCACAAGGTATTATTCCTTTGTTTGGGCTTTATGTGAAACTATTGCCATGAAATTCATAGGTAAATGTTTCTGCTGGAGAAAACCATAGTGCAAATGAAAACCATTTTTATTTGATTTGACAGATGCTAAATTGTTTCTTAAATACCTTAGTATTCAACAGTTATGAATTTTCTGATAATTTCTATAATTTATCACATTATATAGTGTTGTCTATACATGTATTCCAGCATTTTATTTCTGTCATAATTGAAATTTAATCCAACTCTATCACAAAGCAAAACAAAGACTTAAATATTAATTCATATTTTGACTAATGTTTCCTATCCATTCATTAGTTTGGATTTCAACCTGTTAGAGTAAAATAGACTATACAGTGCGCAACACCATACCACCTGGCATTCAAATACAACAGAACTTCTAACTATAGTTTTACATGTTATTAAAAAAGTGTTGTGTTTTGATTCTCTCCTCTATATAAGTGTTAACAGCGATAAATCCAATTCCACTGGGTCCCCTGGAGAAAATTTCTATGTAAATAAATGTAAGCATAATCACTTAAAATTGCAACTGGTTAGCACTTGGGAGGCAGAGGCAGGCGGATCTTTGTGAGTTCAAGGCCAGCCTGGTCTACAGAGTGAGTTCCAGGACAGCTGGGACTACAGGGAGACCCTGTCTCAAAAAGACCAAAAAAAATGAGAGAGAGTAACCTTTCGATCCTACTAATGAAGCACAAGCAATTAGATATATAGGTATTTAAGCAGCACTAATAGTTATGGTAGGTTACTTTGGCATAGACACATATGTTTGGATGATATGTTAATCCATGAATTACATTTTTCCCCCCTGTTAAATATGACAGGGTCTTACTGTGGCTTATAACATCTCCTAACCTGTAGAGGATGTAAGCTTGTGGCATCAGCCATGGGTTATTCCT
>VZQC01014051.1:0-68959 GCA_009823505.1 Rhizomys pruinosus | reverse complement strand
ATATATATATATTATATATATATATATATATGAGTTACTTTTTACATGGCTGTGGCATGGTATCAATGAAATGAATTTAAGGAAGTGAGAGCTTATTTTGTCTCACAGTTTAAGGATATAATCACATCAGGGGAGTCTTGATGATAGGGCCTGAGGCAGCTGATCTCACCAAATCACCAGGAAGAAAGAGGAGAGAAATAAATGTTAATTATCAGCGTGTTTTCTACTTTTAATTCTGGGCATTTAATTCCCATGGAAGTGTACTGTCTACATTAGCATGGGTCTGTACCCCTTAGTTAATTCTGTCTGGAAATATCTTCATAGATAACACAGAAGTGAATTTCCAGGTGATTTTCATTGAATTTGACAATGAAGCATAGTTATCACAATGTATATCACAGTGTCAATTGACATAATTATTGGTTTTATCATAGCATAATTAAATGCAGAATCTGAAAATTTGATCTCTTGGAATCAGAGTAGAAAGGTGGTTCTAAAAGTCCAGAGAGGAGGGAAAATTCATGATGAAAGGAAAATGTTGATCAATTTATGCAAATTGATGTGTTACTTCCTTCACTTGCCTTCAAACTTGGTTGCATTTTTACATCATGAAAGTTAAAATTATTGATACTTAGCTCTTAATTCTCACTGATATGGCTATGTGTATTAAAAATTCCCACTAAAAATTGTCCATGTTGCAACAGATTTCTGTTTTGTTCTCACTTTCATTTAGTTTTAAAATACTTTTTCAGGTCTATTAATTTTTAACATTAGTATAATTTATTATTTATTGCAACGTAGTAATATTCATTACTTTAAGTCTAACACTCAGGATAAAGAGAAATGTGGATTTCTATGAGGTTGAGCTACCCTGACCCACAAAGCAAGTTATAGACTAGCAAGAGCTACAAAGAAGAACCTGTCTCAAGAAAAAAAAAACAAAAGAAAAAAAAAATTAATGATACCGTGTTAGTATTTATATAGTATACATTATAATAGTGATTTTGAAAATATTACACATGTATATGTTACCATAATTATATATAATAGTTTCATTTTCCACTTGCTACAACATGCTTTAAGAAGTAGATATCTGGCCTGTGTAGCCCTAAGCATCCAAAAGGAAAATAAAACCAGAAATAAATAATCAGTAAGACCAGAGAAATTGTACTTCAGATATAAAACTTGAGATCTTAGTAAAAAGAAAAAAAGAAAAAAGAGAGAGCACTGTTGTTTGGCATGTCTTCAATTCTTACTGGCAAGTTCATCTACTCTGTGGCTGCCACTGCTTTTGCCAGTATTCAAAGCAATGAGACACAGCTTTTTAAACTTCCAATATAGACTGAAGATTCATGTCTCTCCACGAATCCTCCAAACCTACAATGCCAGATGGGGACTACTGAGATACCAAGCTGTGGACTAAGCAGCTAAGGGGATTTCAGCCTCATCAGAGTATAGACTGCCATCGTTGGACTCCCCAGGCTGTATCATGGAGGTCAGTGCAGGGGGATCAAGACGGTACACATGCTTAATGGACTTCATTTGGGGGACCATGGGAGAGAAAGACCCCAGTGTGAAACACAAGGGCAGTGATGGTTGTTTGGGCTTGCCAAGGAGGAACCTTTAAACACTTCCTTAAGGAAAACATGACATCTTTTAGCAAAAAAAAAAAAAAATCCTCCAATTCAGGTGATATGGGTATATATGCATGTATATATTTATGTGTGTGTATATATACATAGTGTGTGTACCATATTTTGTGTCTTAACAAGTTGATGCACATTTTGGTTGTTTCCACTTGTGTCTGCTATGAATGATGCCTCTTGGCAGATTCTTGAATATGGGTGCATGGTCTCAATTCTCTTGGGTATATATTATTACCTAGAAGTAGACTTGTTGGATTATAGGGTAACTGTATTGTGGTCACAGTCTTCCGACCCTGGTCTTCTTAGTCCTTGCAGATGCTAATGGGATGCTAATGGGAATGGTATGTGGCTAAACTCACTACATCCAGTTCTGGTCTGGCTGTTGATGACAGCTCCAAGGAGAGCCACCTAGGGTTAAAACTGTCATTTTCTTCCGGGCGTGGTGGGGCACGCCTTTAATCCTAGCACTTGGGAGGCAGANCAGAGGACCCGGGTTCGATCCCCAGCACCCACATGGTAGCCGAGAACCGTCTGAAACTCCAATTCCAGGAGAACTCCAGTTCCAGGGGAATCCGACATGCTCTTATGACCTCCGCGGCATTGCACGACACGGGTGCAGAGACCTGCATGCAGACAGTACATTCATACACATAGATAAAAAATAAAATAAAATAAAAAAAGAAATGTGTACGAAATGTGGAAAAGTTCAATAAAAATAAGAAAATAAATAAAAAAATAAGTAGATATTTAGTATTACTCAGTCTATCAAAACCCTCAGAGCTGTGTTGGACCACATGTTCCCTGAGTCCTCTGTTTGCTAACAAATAGTTTTAGCCCTACATATAGGAGCCTTTTCTTGTTTATAATAGGATCATAGCATAATTACTATATGAATCAATGTTGTTATTAACTAAGCTTATTCCTTTGCAATTTTGATTGTCTCTACAATGAATTCTGGTCAAACACTCCCCAACCTCTGTACTTTTATAAATATTTATTTATTTATTTATTTATTTATTTATTTATTTATTTATTATTTTTTATGTGTATGAGTGTACTGTCTGCATGTAGGTAGGTGCACCCATGTTGTGCAATGCCATGGAGGTCAGAAGAGGGTGTCAGATTCCCCTGGAACTGGAGTTAATGAAGGTTCTTAGCTGCCATGTGGATGCTGGGAGTCCAACCCGGGTCCTCTGCAAGAGCAGTTGGTGCTCTTAAACGCTGAGACAAGTCTCCAACACCTGTACTTTTTTCCCATCCTGATCAGTCCTCTCTTTCTGTCCGATCTCTGCAGATATTGAAAGAAATGAATATACTTACATACAAATAGGTAATAAACATATATGCATGAAATTATAGACATTCTAAATTTTAATGTAAATATTTCACTATACTATCTTTTAGATTAGATAGGTAATAAGGTGATGGCTGATGGAATTTCCTACCCTTTTCTTCTATAAGTAAATTGTTTCCATTGCCATCTTTCAAGAGTTTTGTTTGTATTTTATATTATGAAGTTTTAATATGGCATGTCTAAACATGGGGTATTTTTCTTGCTGGACTGTAAGATTTCTGGATCTATAATTTCTATCTATTGCAAATTTTGGGAAATTATCACTAATTCTGATACTGTGTGTGTTTTCCTTTTTGGTATTTGTGTTATAGATTATATAAGGTTTATAATTTGGGAAAATTACTCATCCATTCGTTGCTTTAAATTCTCTTTTAATTTTAATCTCTGTTTTGTAATATATTGTTAAATTCACCAATTCCTTCTTGACCGCATTCTTATTATAAGTTAATAAAATAAAAGCATTCTTCAGTTCTGTCACAGTGTTTTTCATTTCTGGGTTTAACTTCTGATTGTCTGAGTTTCCACTTCCCTGTTTACTCCATCAATATGCTCTTAATTATCTTCTGTTGTATTGGGGCTCTTTGTGTATTTGCCATTTTTTTAAAGATTGATATATGAGAATTCCAACTTCACCGTATCACAGCTATAATCTGAGTTTTGTTTTTAATCTCAGCCTAATTCTTTGATTTTGTTTTGAATTTATTTGCTTGGTATTTGTTTATTATTTTTTACTGTACCTTTTAAGTTTTAAAGAAAGACATGTTATAGGTAAGACATGAGTTTTCTGTTATTTGGCAAGGACTATTTCTTACAGGTGCATTGGAAGTATGTCTCTGTCTCTTTTATTTTTTTTCAGGTGTTTATGGACACACCTTTTATAAGCTCTGAAATTTAGAGTGCTTTTCTCTCTTGTTATTGTACAGTGTCACTGTTGATACAGTGAGATGTGAGAGAAAACGTATTCCATTGTTCCACTATGAAGTATTAATCTCTAAGAGAGCCAAGGTTGTCATTTTACCTTCCTCCAAGTCAAACTGGGGAGAGAGGAAAGCTGGCTTCATCTGATAAAAACCTAAGTGTGCTGTTTCCTATAAAATATTCCCCTCCCCTTCATAGGCATTATTAATGAGAAGTCATAAATAGACATATTTTCCTTAAATTCTTTCTTAGTTCCTCTCTTGGGGGCATGAAATGATTTTCCCTAATTTTTCATAGTGAGAAAACCACAGTGCCTTTAGAAATTGATTATAGAAAGTGTGAGGGGAACACTAAAATTGAGTTCCCTAAGGATGTTAGCATTCCTACTAGAAAATGATGGTTCCTATAGTAATTCATTATTTATGAATAAAATGTTTCTGCTAGATTTGACTGTAACCATTGGTGCCCATTAAAGTTAATTTTTCTTCTAGAGCTATGTGTCTCTAGTTTGAGGCCAGTAGTTTTTCCTGTAATATTAATACTACAATAAAAATAAGAAAAGTTTCTAATGATTCAACGTTTCCCTTGTTTAAAGATGATAGAGACGATGTAAAGTTATTGTATTACAGATCAGGGAATGGAACACTCTACTTTTTCAGGTTGTTAAAATGAATAAAGGAAAATTCCATTAAAAAGTAATTTTATGTATATATTGTTTGAGTTAGGAAAACTTAGAAACATTGAGGTTCTGTATTCTTTTTTTTTTTTTTTTTTTGTTTTTTGCAAGAACAGGGTCTCTCTATTGAGTCCCAGTTGGTCTGGAGCTTGTTATTTAGACCAGGCTGGCCTTGAACTTACAGAGATCCATCTGCCTCTGCCTCCTGAGTGCTAGGATTAAAATCATGTGCCACCACGTCCAGCAAGTTTCTGTATTCTTAAATAAATTATAGAGCAAAAGTGTAAAGAATATGCAACACTATAGTGTGGGAAAACTACATTTAAAATAGAGTTATCCCAGATCTTAACCTAGTAATATTTATTTTATCTTATTATTTTATTTTATTTTATTTTGTTTCACTTTATTTTACTTTATTTTGTGGTATTTTTGAGAGAGTGTCTCCCTATAGTCCCTGCTGGCTGCCCTTGATTTCACAGAGGTCCTTCTGCCTCTGCCTCCCTTGTGGTGGAACTAAAGGAGTGTGACTAGCCAGAATCTTTTCCTTGAAACATGATTGAAAGAGGAGGCAGAGATAAAATTATACAAAAGCCTAAATACCTTGTATTTGTTCTTAAAACTTTGTAGTCTAAATGAGAAGATAGTGAAGGGAAGACAGAGTAACTGTGATCTAGATTAACTATCAAAAAAGAAGGCAAGATTAATTGGCTGTGGTCAGTGAAATCACCTAACTCTGGGGTGCAGGTTCTCAAAGGACTCAACTTTCTCATTATTTCTTTATATTGACTACACAAAAAGAAAAGGTGCTATATTTCCAGAATTCAGCATACTTTTTTATTTTAATTAACTAATATTTAAAGAATCTGAACATTATGGAGGTAATATAGATTTAATTAATATAAAAGAAGTTTTGGTCTATGTAAAAGATAACAATAGCTTACTAAAGCTAAGACTAGGCAGAAAATATGCACTTTGTGTTTGAATAACCTGGAGCCTGACATGCCTAAGAGGAAAGGTTGTTTCATCTGGCTTTACAATTTTATTATGCATTTTATCTTAGGGAATATAGCACATCTAATTAATGTACCATAATAAATGGAGTTTCTATATCATTAGAACCCACTTATAAGGAATCAAAAGGGACCTTCCATGAGCAAAAGCAGAAAAGTTAATCCCTAGCTATCAAAGGTTCATCTCCTACAAAGTCATTTCACTTTCCTCAGACATTTAATAGGAATCATTTATATAATACTCAGGCAGTAGGAGAGAAGCTGCAAAAAAAATTTAATTGAGTTATTCAAGCATCAATTCAAGCTTGTCAGATTGTAGAAGAGAAATTGAGATAGAAATCCTAAGAGAGGATTTCTTACCTTTAAAAAAAAGCCTGGAAAAAACCCCAAGTGATTCTTTTCACTGTTCTCCAGTGGGAATGAAATTTGACAATTATAATATTCAGAAGATTGAAACAGGCACAGACGTCCTAACATACTTGGATTTCTGAGAGACAGCCTCTTCAGCTTCTATTTTGTGTAGGATTTTACATATGCTTACCTTAAGAATGACCTTTATCATGGAATTTATTTGTTACAGAGAAAATTATTAAAAGAAATATTTTTAGATTCAACTTTTTAATTCTCTTTAGTTGTCAAATGCTAACTATGTTTTTAATAATCCATGAGTGAATCGTTAGGGTATTATAATTTATAAACAAGAAATCAACTAAAATGAGTGAATTCATGAAAGAGAAATAAATCCTTCAGTAGGTGCTTCTGTTCAAGTTACAGGCTACAACTTCATTACTTCAAGGCGCTGTATATGAAGTACAGCAGACCCAGTGACTAATACACTGGCCTATACATGACATTTCGCCCATCATTTCTGTTGCTGATTTTCATCCACTCAGTGGTTCTGTAATTTCATTCAGAAGTCAAGACCCAAGAGTATACTATCAGCTTTCAGAAAGATTATGAGGAAATAAGAAGTTCCATACTGAAACAAAGATGAGCAGGTATGAAATATTGTGAGATTTTTTTTATATTTCCTTGAGTGACACTTAACAGTCACTGACAAATCAGTTATGTCAATTTTAATACTTTGAGTACAATATGAATACATTATTTTAGGATTGATAAATTTAAAAATTTGAGGCTTACCCACAAATCTAAGATTTAAAAAGTATTGCTTTGAACAGCTTAATGTTCATTTTGGGTGTATTTTTTTTTTTCTGTGGGTGTGTATGTGCTTTATGTGTGGTGATGTATGTATACATAGGTGCCCTGAAACCAGAAGAGAACCTTAACTGTCATACTTTATCACTTTCTGCCTTGTCCTTTTAATAGAGTCTTACTGAACACAGAGCTTACCTGGTAGCCAATGAGCCTCAGAAATTATCCTACCTCTGTTTCCCAGTGTACTGTGGCCAATAGTATGCCCACAATTATGCCATTTGTTGGTTTTTTGTTTTTTGTTTCTTATATATGGGTACTGGGTTTCCAACTTCAAGTCCTTTTGCAAGAACAAGAAGCACTCATATCCACTGAGAATTCCCCAGTCCTGAAGAACTTTATATTCTAAATTCTAATAGTTACAATTGTTGTGGTTTGAATGAGAAATGTCCCCTATAGGCTCAGAAATGTATTTTCCCTAACTTGTTGTAATATTTGGGGAGTTTATGCAATATGTTCATATACATACATATATATATATATGTATATATATATATATATGTATGTATGTTCGTATACATATACATACATATATATGTATGTATATGTATATGAACATGTTTTCTCTGCTCCTGGTGCCATGCATCCTATGCCATTATGGGCACCTAGCCCTGTAGAAATTTAATGCAGAATAACCTTATCCTTAAATTTATTTTTTTCATAATAATTTGTCATATCAGTAAAAATGTAGCTAATACTGAAGTTGGTACAAAGAAGTAGGGTATTACTGTGAAGAAATCAATCACTCTGTTTGGAGGAATATAAAAATCTTAGGATTTTTGGATTAGAAAAGGGATCGAGTACAATATGCAGAGTTTAACACATTGTGGTAGTAGGAGCTTAGAAGACAGTAGTGCTGAGAAAAAATCCGGGTGGGGCCTCACTCAGCCCATTAAGCTTCAGAAGAAAAGAATGTTAAGAACTAGACCAGAGGCCATTCTCAGGGCAATCTTGCAAAAATAAATAAAAAAAATATAGACAAAAATGCCTATCTGTCTTATGTCAGTTTCCCAAGAACTTGACTGAAGATAAACTTTATGGTATTAGACTAATTGGTTTGGCAGAAGACATTTCATTACAATATAACTTTCAATGTGTGGAATGCTTGTTACTGATTACTATTATACAGATACACAGTGAAAAAAATAGCAAGTCAGAAAGAAAGGAAAATAAAATTTACTCTTTTGGGATAGACTGCAGGGTTTAGGAGGACTTGACAAGCCATTACGTGAGGCTGTGAAAATGTAGCCTGAGTTAGGTTAGAGACCCCAAGATGTTGGAAATTGCAGACAGGAAAACTGCATACAGGGATTGGAACCAACCTTAAAAGAGATGCTACTAGCAGTAAAGCAGATGGTGGTTGAGCTTTTAAACCCATTTAAAGCTAAATCCACAAACACCAAACATGAAACTACAGGATGGGTTGTTGTTAAGAATACTTCCCTCAATTTCTCCCTTTTATAGTAGAAATCTATGTTTTATGTCATTGTATGAAGGAAGTATACTGTCATTATTTATTTTAAAGGAGGTCATTTTTAGAGATTGTTTTAGTTTCAAAAGAAACAATTTTTAAAAGAGTAATATTGTTAAAGTCTATGGAGATTTGCAAATTTGGGCAAAAGGCAATTTGAATAACAATGATCCCTTGATTTTATGAGGGTCAATGGCATAATGTTCTTTTTTGAATAAGGAATGCCCATCAAAGGCTCATGTATTTGCACACTTTGACTTCAGTAGAGGATGCTGGCTAGGATGGTTCTGAAACCTTTGAGATATGTAGCTTTGCCGGATGTATATTCCGAGCACATGGTCTCTTTGCTTCCAGTGTAGGATAAAGGTGTGATCTTTCAGTTCCCCCTTCTTCAGTCATGCTTTACCCATCATTATGGATTTCTAACCCTCGGGAACTATAATCCCAAATAAACTTTCTTTATGTTGTTTATGTTAATAGTATGTTATCACAGCAACTGAAAGTAACAAATATACTATTTCTACTTTAATTGGATGATGAAATCTAAAGAATCATAGAATATGTTATTATATATTACTTTTTTAAATTTATTCTTATTTTTATTGACGTTTTGCATATTTCATACATCATTACTCAGTTCAATTTAGACACACTCTTTCTAATATAAACTTCTGACACAAATGCTATCTAGTGTAGTTTGGGTTAAGGTTGTTTTAGGTGCTTGACCAGTCTTTAAAAAAGCAATGTGCCTTTTTATTACATGTGCATAATTAAATATTCTTCTACATCCATGAACTTAATTGTATACTTTAAATATGAGCACATGAAACCCCAGTAAACGCAAATAAATATAAATTTCTGTAATGCCCTGGAGTTATAATGGACAATGAATTATTTCCTAGGTAACATAATCTGCTCTTTATATTCTTTTACCTCTCTTTACTGGGATCACATGCTATCTTCTAGAAAACAGTATCATGAAAAATGTTCTAGTTGCCAAATTACTAAGCATTGTCATCATGAATTTTACAATGTATGTTGTGTAAACACAGTAATTTTATCAGGTATTTTGTCAGACATCAGAGAAATAGAAGAGCCACACACTTTCTTGGTAATTATTTTATTTGTAACATCATGTACTATTTATCCCTATGTTAATATTTCCTTTCTTCTTGCTCTAAATAATGCAGGCAAGAGAACATGAGTCTAGATTGTAAGAAAGTAATGCTTTAAGAGGGAATGTTTCCAAATACATTTATCCTATATTTTGAATCTTTCTTAATATAGTAAACATATGAGTAGGGTGATAGCTGATTATCTCAATGTGGTACATAGGTGGTTGTTCATTTGATAAATATTTGTTAGAGTATGAGTTAATGAAAAAAATTAGGAATGAGAACATTTTCCTATTTTAAGTCAGTCAGTTGAGAGATAAAATTGTAGATAAATCATGTTGGTTAGATAGACAAATTAATTCTTCAAATTTGTAAATCTTCTGAATAATTTTATGCATGATATCACGATTAAATGTATTTTGATTAAATATAATATGATTTAATACATACAAAATACAGTTCTACATAAATTATGAGTATCTTATTGGTGTATCTTTATTTTTACTTACTTTTAGATATTTATTTAAATTTTATGTGTATGAATGTGTTGCCTACATGTTTAAAAGTGCACCTGTATGTACCATGCCTGTCCTTAGAGACCATAAGAGGGCATTGGATCACCTAGAAATGGAATTTATGAATGGTTGTTACACCATGTGAGGGTGCTAAGAACCAAACCCACAATAGCAGGCACTACACTAATCAACTTAGACAACTCTCAAGCCCCTGGTCCATCTTTTAACCTAAAAATATTTAGACATACCTCATGAAAGTAAAAGATTAGCAAATGTGTATTTATTTAAGGAACAGAAAATCAATGGTGAAATGTTAATTGTCTTCATGAATTTAGTCAAAGGGGTAACTAGTTCTTATATATAAAATTCCTATATTTTTGTGACCTTATAATATTTATGAGTAATTATTTAAAGGATAGCTAAAGGTAAATATCTATAATTCAGTTAGTTTTTATTTATAAATTTATTTTTATTTTCCTATTTATTAACATACACAGGAAATAAATATTTTAGCTTTTTAATAGATATGCTATATTCCTCCTCCCTTATAGATTCACATAGTACATACACAATAGTCCAAACGATTCATGAAATAGGATAGAACTTTTTTGTAAATTTAATTAAATTTTATGTATTTCATATAGAACATTTCAATTATGTTATCTATATTCCCTCCCACCCAGCACCCTGTACTACCACCCTCACAACCTGAATTCACACACCCTGTCATTTGTGTTAAGGCCTATTGTGCTAAGATGGTGTCCCCCAGATATTCCTTAATGCAAGTTCATCCATTGAGTTTTCATCAGCCCATCTAGGATCTCTGACCTTAAGAAGACCAGCTCTTCCTCACTGTTACGTAATCGGCTGAAAATATTTCTTAGGTAAGACTGAGATCCATCTTCAGTTTACCCGGATCCATGCTGGGTCTGTGTCTGCCTGAGTTTGCATGGGTTCAAGGAGATGGTATCTATTTTCATATGCTCATGCTTCTCCTCCCTGAATCTTTTTTATCTTTCTGCCCCTTCTTTTGAAATGGTTCCTGAGCCTTAGGTAGGTGAAGTTTGACAAAGGAATCATCTCCAAAGTCCCACATTCTGCAAACTCTTACACTCTACACTTTGCCCATTTTGACCTTTTGTGTTTCTAGCCTTCTGTCACATGAGGGAGCTTCAGTAATGAGAAGTGAGATTCATTAGTGTCCTCATTACCCCTTGTTATTGTTCCCTTATCCTTAGGTGTAGATGTTAACTTGTAGATGAGCCATTTTGGCTTGGGATATTCGCAGACAATGTCTGTGTATGACCAGTTGTGGTACTCTGTAATAGTCTCAGTCTGGTGAAAAAGAATCCCCTTGATGAGTGGTGACTGGGATATTTATCTATAATTTAAGGATGCATGGTTGGGAAATAGTAAGAAATGGCATTAGTCTATGATTTGACAGTCTTTGCATTTTCTCAAAGATCTCTGTGTCCTCCAGCCATGTGTATTTGTATTTGGTTACATTACCACAGATGATTTCCCTGTCATTGTGTGGGATTTAAATCCAATTAGGTAACTGTTTGTTGCTCACAAGATTAAAAAAAAAAAGTCACTACTGAATCAGTGTCTGGCAATGCCGGGGTTATTGGTCTTGAAGCTAGGGTTGGATTAATTACTGATGTTCTCCCTAAGCAGCTTTTGTAGTGCTCTCCAAAGCTCTGAAAGCTATCCTTCAGGTGAAGTGAATTCCAGGTCAGTTCCAGCGCCATTGCTCTGAATCTGGTATCTATTTCCAGCAAAAGCGTCTTACCTTCAGGTTCTGTGAGACGATCAAGGCCTGTGGTAATAGCCTGTGTAATTTTGGGAGTCTCGTAGACTAGAGTGACCAACAAGTTTAAGGAAAGTTTCCCCTGTCTGGCAGTTTCTTCTCATATGACCTTTATCCATACACATGAACAAATGTAGAGATAAGGGGAAAGACCCTGTCTTTCCTCCAGCTTAGGTTTTTGGTAATTTTTAATGAAATACCACATTGTTGAAATTACATGCAGTATGACTGGGTCTTTAATTATGTTCCATTGATATAGCTATTTATTTTTGTGCCAGTGCCATGTTATTTTATGTTTGAAATTGGGTATAGTAATTTCACCCCACAGCATTATTTCCTGTAGTCATGGTTACTTTGACAATCCAGGGTCTTTTGTGTTTCCATATGAATTTTTGGATTGTTTCTCTAATTCTGTGAAGAATGTCATGTTTATTCTATCAGAAATGCATTGAATATATATATATATTCATTTATATATATGTATTATATATATAATACATATATAAATTGTAGAGATCTTTATATATATATAATATATATATTGAATATATATATATATTCATTTATATATATGTATTATATATAATACATATATATATTTATATATATATAAATTGTAGAGATCTTTAATACCTTTGGTCAGGTTTATTCCAAGATACATATTTTTGCAGCTATTATGAACAGAAGATTTTCTATGTACTCATTCTCCAAATGCTTATTATTGGCATATAAAAGCTACTGATTTTTGGAGATTAATTTAATTTTATTTTTTATACGCTTAGTAAATTTATTTCAATTTTCTTTTTTAAATTTATTTATGTATACATATATTTTTTATCAAATCTAGACCCGTGTCCCCCCCCCACCCCTCCAGCCCTCCAGAGCTCATGTACTCTGCCAAACATGCTATTCATCTCTTTCTCAGCCTTTCTCAATATTCTCCATGGGGAAGTTGACTGTTTTTGGTTGTTGCTGTGAAGGTCAGAAGACGAGGCCTCGGATTCCCCTGGAACTGGAGATTCTCCTGGAATTGGAATTTTCAGATGGGCTCTTGACCACCATGTGGGTGGGGATCGAACCCGCGGGCCTCTGTAAGAGGCAGTCGAGTAGCTTCTTAAACCTCATAGGCCATCTCTCGTCCGGGGCCCTACGAAGTTGACTGCTTCTGAAGTGGAAATATCACTGTGTCAGTCACATTCTTTGATTCAGCAATCCATTTCTTTGTTGTTGATGGTTGGTTGTGTTTGTTGTTTCCAACTATGCAATCACACCACCAACTCCTTGGGGGAAAGTGTCAACGGGCCAGTGCACAAATAAAATAATTACAACTGGGTTAGAGAATTGGCCTAGCATGCACCAGGAGTTTCTGGTGTCTTTGTTTTTCTGGGCCGTGTTACTTCCGATCAACATGGATGTCCTCTAGCTAGCCAGGCCACATTTTCCGGCAAAGCATCATGATGTTATTATTCTTTACTGCTGCATAGAACTCCATTGTGTAGATGGACCACATTTTCTGTATCCATGCATCAGATGAGGGGCCTTTGGGTTTGTTCCAGTTTTTTGCTATTGGGAAGAGAGCTGAGAAAAACATGTCCATGCATGTATATCTCCACGGTGGGGGTGATTCTTTGGGTGGGTACGATGCCCAAGGAGTGTATGGCTGGTCAAAACGGGTCGGCAAAGTCATTCCAAGTCTTCCATGTGTTCTCTACACTGCTTTCCTAGTGGCTGCCACGAGTTTACATTTCCACCGGCAGTGGATGAGTGCTTCCCTTTTCCCACAACCTCTCCGCACTTGGTACGGTATCATTGTTTTCTCGATCCTAGCCAGGCTTATTGGCATAAGATGATCATCGTAAGATGGCTTGCTTGATCTGCATTTCTTTACATCATTTAGTTGATGAGAACACTCTTAGGTGTTTCTCAGCGCATCTCTAATACCTGCAATTGTGATAGTCTCCGTAGCTCTTTGTTCCATCTACTGAGTGGGTCATTTGTGGCTTTCTTCTTTGTTTTTGGTGTTTATATATCTGGAAATCAAGGTCTCGTGCTCTGTGTTTGTAGATGTTTCTCGATGGTGGAAGGTTTCCGTACTATGTGTGATTTCTCTTCACTTCCTTGAATGTTTCTTTGATGTACAGAAAGCTTTTGAGTTTAATGAGGTCCCATTTTGTCAAATTGTCGAACGCTTATTCTTGCATGCAGCTGCTCGTTGATTAGGATTCGTTTTCTACTTCAATGTCTTAGTCTTGCTGCAACTTTTTCGGTCTGTTCACCTCAGAGTTTCGTCATGCTTGAGGTCTTTGACTACTCTGGAGTTGATTTTTGTACTGGGCAAGAAGGAGGGGTTTAATTTCATTCTTTCTACAAGTTGGTGATCAGTTTTGCCAACACCACTTGCTGGAAGATGCTGTCTTTTTTTTTTTTTTTTTTTTTTTTATTTTTTAATGTGTATTTTATTGTGTTTTTGTGTGGGGTGCTCAGGTTTGGATCTTTTAGTTTTGTTCCAATTGGTCAACAGGTCTGTCTTTGTGTGCCAGTACCAGGCGATTTTATGACTATAGCCCTGTAGTATTTTCTGATGTCTGGTATAGCCATCCCACCTGTATTGCTCTTCGACTCAGGAGATATATAGAGATATTCAGAGGTCTTTTTGTTTTCAACGAATTAGTACCTTTTTTTCCAAGCTGTGAAGAAACTCTTGGGGGCTTTTGGATTGACACTTGGTTTAATTATACAGAGTTATTGTAGAAGGACATTTTTACAATGTTAATTTTCCCAATCCATGAACATGGGAAGTTTTTCCATCTTCTGATGTCTTCTTCAATTTCTTTCTTTAAAGGTTTAAAATTTTTGTTGTATAGATCTTTGGTGTCTTTGGTTAAGTTTGTTCCTAGGTATTTTGCTGTTTTTGAGGCTATTGTGAGTGGGAAGGTCTCCTTGAATTCCTTCTTCAACTGCTTGTTGGTGTAAACAAAGGCTACTGAGTTTTCTAGGTGAATTTTGTACCCTGCCACTTTACTGAAGCTCTTAATTGTTTCTGGGAGTTTTCTTGTGTAGTTTTTAGCGTCCTTTAAGTAAACAATCATATCATCAACAAATAGGGATAGCTTGACTTCCTCTTTTCCAATTAGTACTCCTTTAATTTCCTTTTCTTTTCTTCTTGCTCTAGCAACTGTTTCAAGCACTATATTGAAGAGGAGTGGTGACAGGGAGCAAACTTGTCGAGTTCCTACCTTTAAAGGGAATGTTTCTGTCGCTTCCCCATTTAGGATGATATTGGCTGTGGGCTTCCGGTATATGGCTTTGATTACATTGAGGAATGATCCCTCCAATCCAATTCCTTCTAGGAGTTTATGCATGAAGGGATGCTGGATTTTGTCAAAGGCTTTTTCAGCATCAATTGAGATTATGGTGTGTTTTTTTTTTTCTTTCATTCCATTTATGTGTTTGATGATGTTTATTGATTTTTATATGTTGAACCATCCCTGCATCTCTAGTATGAATCAAACTTGGTCATGATGTATGATCTTCTTAATGTGGGTCCGTATGCTATTTGCCAGTATCCTATTTAGAATTTTGGCATCTGTGTTCATCAGAGGGAGATGGGTCTATAATTCTCATTTTTAGTTGTATCTTTGCCTGGTTTTGGTAATAGATTGATGCTGGATTCATAGAAGGAATTTGGGAGAATTCCCTCTGATTGTATCCTTCTAAACAGTTTCAAAATAATGGTTGTAGGTCTTTTAGAATTCTGCCATGAAAGCATCTGGGCCTGTGCTGTTTTTAATTGGGAGGTTTCTTATTACATCTTCAATTTCTTCATGTGTTGTGGGTCTGTTTAAGCTGTCTATCTCTTCTTGGTTGAGCTTTGGTGAATCCCAGGATTTCAGATATTCATCAATTTCTCCTACATTTTCAAACTTGGTAGAGTGTAAGTTCTTAAAGTATTCCTGTATGATTTTCTGGATGTCTTCCTTGTCTGTTGTGATATTTCCATTTTCATCATGGATTGTATTGATTTGGAGTTGTTCCTTGTTTCTTTTGGCTAACTGAGCTAGAGGTCTGTTTATTTTGTTTATTCTTTCAAAGAACCAACTTTTGGATTCATTGATTTTTTGTATTGTTTTCTTTGTTTCTATTTCATTGATTTCTGCTCTGATATTTGTTATTTCTTCCTTTCGGATTCATTTAGGGTTCATCTGTTGTTGCCTCTCAAGTGCTTTTAGTTGTAGTGAGAGATCATTCACTTGTGCTGTTTCTGTTTTTCTAATGTAGACACCCAGGGCTATAAAATTCCCTCTTAGAACTACTTTTAATGTATCCCATAGGTTTTGTTGTGTTGTATTGTCATTGTCATCCAATTCCATGAATGCTTTTATTTCTTTCTTTATCTCTTCCTTGACCCATTCATTATTCAAGAGTGTGTTGTTTAGTCTCCATGTGCTCTTGTAGGCAGTAGGGTAGGGCTTATCCTGGTGTTGATGTTGAGCTTTCTTGCTCTGTCATCTGATAGAATGCAAGAAATTATTTCAATCTTTGGTATTTGTGGAGGTTTCTTTTGTGTCCCAGTATGTGGTTGATTTTGGAGAATGTTCCGTGGGGTGCTGAGTAGAAAGTGTATTCTCTAGTATTAGGGTGGAATATTTGGTAGAGGTCTATGAGGTCTATTTGGTGTATCATATGGTTCAGTTCAGATGTCTCTCTGTTTATTCTTTTTCCTGTTGACCTAGCCAAAGGGCTCAGTGGGGTAATGAAATCTCCTACTATGTGTGTACTGGGGTTAGTCTGTGACTTGTGGTCCTGGAGAATTGATAAAGTTTGGTGCACCAGAGTTTGGGGCATATATCTTCATAATTGTGAAGTCTTCTTGGTGAATTGTTCCTTTGATAAAAATATAATGGCCTTCTTTGTCTCTTCTGATTTCTTTTACTTTGAAGTCTATTTTGTCTGATATTAAAATAGCAACACCTGTTTTCTTTTTGGTACTATTTGCTTGGAATATTTTTTCCATCCTCTCACTTTAAGGTGGTGCCTGTCCTTGAAGGTAAGATGTGTTTCTTGTAGACAGCATATCGATGGATTCTGTTTCCTAATCCAATCTCCCAGTCTATGTCTTTTGATTGGGGAATTTAGTCCATTAATATTTAAGGTTATGACTGATAGGTTTGTGTTGCTTCCTTTTGCCTTATTATCCATCTGCGGTTTTGATTTAGGTTTCTACTTCTGCAGTTATGCTTTTATTGATTTCTCCTTCTAGTTGCCTGGGGTTGGTTGCTCCTTTCTTCTGTTCTTTGGATTGCTTCAAGTATTCTCTGAAGGGTTGGTTTTCCGGACATGTATTCTTTCAAGTTGTTTATGTCATGGAAGATTTTCCTCTCTCCTTCCACTATGATTGACATTTTTGCTGGGTATAGTAACCTGGGCTGGCATCCATTGTCCCTCAACACTGGGAATGCTTTGCTCCAGGTTCTTCTTGCCTTCATCGTTTGCTGTGAGAAGTCCGTTGTTATTCTGATAGGTTTCCCCTTATAGGTCACTTGTTGTTTTTCTCTTGTCGCTTTAAGAATTTTTTCTTTGTTTTGGGTGTCTAGCATTTTAACTATGATGTGGCGTGGAGAATTTCTTTTCTGATCTTGTCTGTTTGGAGTTCTATGTGCTTCTTGTATTGGTATTGGTTTGTCCTTTTTTAGTTTGGGGAAGTTTTCATCTATTATTCTGTTGAAGATCTGATCAATACCTTTCTCTTGGGATTCTTCTCCTTCCTCTATTCCTATGATGCGGAGGTTTGATCTTTTCATAGTGTCCCACAGCTCCTGGTTGTTCCATTTTTGTGTATTTTTAAATTTTTCATAATCTTTCCTTGAGGTTTTTAGTTGTTCTGTGTTGTCTTCCAGGTCTGATATTCTTTGTTCTGCTTCCTCCATTCTGCTTCTGAGGCTTTTTTCATTCCTTTCCTCTTGAATGGATGAGTGTTTGATTTCCTTTTTCATTTCCTCTTCTGATTTCTTTAGTGTTTCTANACTTCCTTCCGGAGTTTGTCATTCTCTCTCTCTAGGTCCTTCTTGAGTTCTTCATTCACTTTTCTCAGTTCTTTGATTTGTTCTTTATAATCTTGTAGTTCTTTGAATATGTTCCCAATTGTGTTTCTGACATCTGTGTCCTGGGGCATCCCCAGAGGTATCCCACTGCAGGAGTCTTCCATAGGGGTGGGAGAGCTTGGTGCGGGAATTATCCTGCCCCTTTCTCATGTTGTCCCTTCTTCGTGATCCTGGCATAGAGGCTTCTCCTTGCCTGTATTCCAATGTGAGTCCTAAATGCCTCTTCACTGTGTTGAAGGCTTGCTTTGCTTGCCTCTTTCAGACGCCTTCGTAATCCCAGTTGGCAGAGGGGGGGCGCTCTTCAGCTCATACCCCAGTACCTTCCGCTGGTCTCAGGAGATCTCAGATCTCAAAAGTCACACAACCCTGTCTTTAATACCAGCTGGGAGGATAACTCCACCCCCACAGCACAAAAGCCAATTAAGCCAAAGACAACTGGATTAACCGATCAACAATCAGCCTTACTGAAGTACCCAGTTCCTACCTGCCTTCCTGCTCTTCCTTCCGCTGGTCTCAGGAGATCTCCGGAGATTAATTTTATAACCTGCCACTTTACTGAAAGTTTTGATCATTCCTAGGATTTTTCTGGTAGACTTTTGGGGATCTCCATGATATAATATGTCATTGAATAAAAGGGATAATTTGACCTTTTCTTTTCTAATTAATACTCTTTTGGTTTCCTTGTTTTATTGCTCTAGAAACACTTCAAAAACTATATTCAAAAGGAGTAGAGATAGTGGGCAACCTTGTCTGATTCCTGATTTTAATGGAAATTCACCAAGTTTTTCTCCACTTATAATGATGTTGTGTAGGGAAATCCAGCTCAAAATGTAGGCTGGGTTTCCATCTAGCACCCCTCAGGGCACTTCGTGGCTGAGAGTCTGGCTCCGCTCCAAGGATGGGCAAGTAACATGGCCTAGGTGCATGATGCTGGGTGGGGCAATGGTGTGCAGTGGTATGGAGTTGGGGGACTTTATGATTGGCTCTGGGAACTGACGCCATTCATTTTATAAAAGCAAGCTGTGGTAAGGAGTAAATTTAAATTTCATAGTAACAATCATGGAATTCCCGGCTGTTATTTTCATTAATTATTGTATGCATACAGGCTAAGGTAGGCCTGCATTTCGTTCAGGTGGCCAGTGGGTTAGAAAAAGGTTTCTCTTTGTGGACCACCAATCTGGGGAGCTGTTGTTGTGAGTGGGTATAGACTGAAGGGAGGTGATCAGCCATCAGCCTGAAATTCCTGTCCAGGCTCTGGGCAGGTGGGAAACCATGGCCAAGAGTGGAACACATGTCTTGTGGGTCCAGGCTAAGGGCCTGAGTTGGAAGTATCATTCAGGCTGGGCTACAGAAAATAGCCAGCTGGCCTCTGCACTGAGGGGTCAGCTCCCCACGGTGTCTGCAAAGCAGGCACTGTGTTCACATTCCCCTTAGAAGAGCCACGTGGTCCCTATTCTGCATAAAAAAAGAAAGCTTCCTACAATGTTGGTAGTGGTATTGTTGTATATAGCTATAATTATGTTAATGAATGGTCCCTCCAGTCCAATACCCTGTAGGACTAGGATTTTAAACATAAACACATGGAGAATTTTGTCAAAGGCTATTTCTGCATCTATTGAAATGGCCATATGGCTTTTGTCTTTGAGTTCATTTATATTATTAATGACATTTATTGAAATTTGTTTTTTGAAACATCCATTCATCTCTGGAATAAGGATGACTTTATCATGGTGGATGATCTCTTTGATGTGTGTCTCCATACTGTTTGTAAGTAGTGTGCTGAGATTTTGCATTTATGCTCATTGATGTTATAGATATATAGTTTTCTCTTTCGGTTGACTCTTTTCCTGATTTTGGCAATAGAATGATGCTAGCTTCATAGAAGAAATTTTGATGTTCTCCCTCTGTTTCTATTTTTTGAATTAATTTAAGTATTAATGGTTGTAGATCTTTTATTGTCTGATACAATTCTGCTGTGAATGTATCTGGGCCTGTTAGTAGGAGATTTTTAATTGTTACAAATTACTTGTATATTTTGGGTTCTATTTAAGCTGTTGATCTCTTCTTGGCTTAGTTTTGTGATTTCCATTATTTCAGATATAGATGCATTTCTTTTAGATTTTCAAAATTAATATATCATAGGTTTTTGAAGTATTTCCTTATAATATTCTGGATCTATTTTTGTCTGTTGTGATGTTTCCCATTTAATATCTGACTTCCTTGTTTTGAAGTTGTTCTTTTTATCTGGTTATCATGGCTAAGGGTCTATCTATTTTGTTATGTTTTCAAGAAACAGCTCTTGGAATTATTGATTCTTTTTATTGTTTTCTTTGTTTCTATTTCATTAATTTCTGCTCTCATTTTTGTTACTTGTCATCTGGGTTTTGTTTTCATTTGTTGTTGACTTTCATGAGATTTGCAATACAATGTTATTTATTTTTGTCATTTCTGATTTTTTAATGTAAGTACTTATAGCCATAAACTTCTGTCTTAGGAATGTTTTTAATGTGTCCCAGGCATTTTTGTTTTATTATATTGCCCTTTTCCTTTAACTACAAGAATATTTGTATTTCTTTGTTCTTTGAACCATTCATTATTGAGGATTGTTTTGTTTAATCTCTATGAATTTGTATGTATTCTAGAGCTTTTATCAGTTTCTATTTTAACCTTTATTTCACTGTGGTCTGATAGAATGCATGGACTAATTTCAATTTTTGTATTCGTTGAGGTGTTCTTTGTGCTACAGCATGTGGTCAGTTTTGGAGAAAGTTTAATGGGGTGCATAATACAAACCATGTTCTTTGGTGCTTGGATAAAATATTAGGTAGATATCTGAGGTCCATTTGTTGTATATCATTATTTAATTCAAAAGTCTCTGTGTTTATTCTCTGACCTGTGGACCTGCATAATGGAGACAGTGGGCTACTGAATTCCCCTACTATTAGTGTGTTGGGATTACGTGTTTATAAATGTCCTATAGTACTATTTTTTATGAATTTGGGTGTACCAAAGTTTGATGCACATAAGTTTATATTTGTAATATATTATTTGTCAAGTGTTCTTTCGATGGGAATGAACTGACCCTCTTTATCTCTTCTGATTACCTTTATTATGAAGTCTATTTCATCAGATATTAGAATTGCATGCTCTGTTTATTTCTTATTGCCATATTTTTGAGTATTCTTTTCCATACTTCCACATTAAAGTTGTCTGTCCTTGGCAGAGAGATGGGTTTCTTGCAGAAAGCAAAAGACAAATTTTCTTTCTAAATTTATTCAATTAGCCTGTGTCTTTTGACTAGTCAGATCAGTCCACTGATATTTTTTAAATTTATTTATTATATTTTAAGGAATTCACAATATAAGAGCACAGTTGTTTTCAGATCACATTGACATTGCTCAGTTGGCCCTACAATTAGGTAATTGGTGCTAGCATCCACAGATGAGGTACGTTTGTCTTTCTGGGACTGTGTTACTTCACTCAGCATGATATAGCCATTTACTTGCAAAGCTCATGATGTCATCTTTCTTTACCACTGCATAGAACTCCACTGTGTAGATGTACCACATTTTCTCTATCCACTCGTCAGTTGAGGGGCAATTGGGCTGGTTCCAGCTCCTTGCTATTGTGAAGAGAGCTGAAATAAACATGGCTGTACATGTTTCTCTGTGGTAAGATGAGTCTTATGGATACATACCCAGGAGTGGTATGGCTGGCTCAGGTGGCAAGTTCATCCCAAGTCTTCCAACGGTTCTCCACCCTGGTTTCCATAGTGGCTGTACAAGTTTACATTCTCACTAGCAGTGGATAAGTGTTCCCCATCCTCCACAACCTCTCCAGCACTTGGTATCATTTGTTTTCTTGATCCTAGCCAGTCTTATTGGAGTAAGATGATATCTTAGAGTGGTTTAGATTTGCATTTCATTAATGATTAATAATGTTGAACACTTCTTAAGGTATTTCTCAGCCATCTCTAATTCCTCACTTGTGAAGTCTCTGTTCAGCTCCTTGCTGAATCTGTTGAGTACGTCATTTGTTTTCTTCTTTGTTTTTTGAGTAGTTTATATATTCTGGAAATCAATGCTTTGTCAGATGTTTCTGCAGTGAAGGTTTCCTCCCACTCTGTGGGATTTATCTTCACTTCCTTGATAGTTTCTTTTGATGTACAGAAGCATTTGAGTTTAATGAGGTCCCATTTGTCAATTTTTGACCTGAATTCTTGTGCAGCTGCTGTCTGATTTAGGAAGTCTTTTCCTACGCCTATGTCTTGTAGTCTACTGCCAACTTTTTCTTCTATTACTTTCAGAGTTTGGGGTTTCACGTTGAAGTCTTAAATACATCTGAAGTTGCCTTTTGTACAGGGTGAGAGGTAGGGGTTTAATTTCATTCTTCTACAAGTGGTGATCCAGTTTTGCCAGCACCACTTGCTGAAAATGCTGTCTTTTCTCCATTGTGTCTTCTTGGCCCCCTTGTCAAATATGAGATAGCTGAAATTGTATATGCACAAGTTTGGATCTTCAGTTTTGTTCCATAGGTCAATAGGTCTGTTTTTGTGTCAGTACCATGCTGTTTTTATGACTATAGCCCTGTAGTATAGTTTGAAGTCTGGTATAGAGATCCCCCCTGTATTGTTCTTTTCGCTTAGGGTTGTTTTGGCTATTCAGGCTATTTTGTTTTTCCAAATGAAATTAAGGACTTTTTTTCCAAGCCTGTGAAGAAACTGTTGGGGATTTTAATTGTGATTTCATGATATTTAATAACAATTGTTGAAATATGTGTGTATTGTATTTGGTCATTTTAATTTCTATTTGTATATTTGGTATAATTTTTGTTTCCACAATTATACATTCATTCAGTTTCTTAATTTTGCCCTTTGGATATAGCCATTGATCCATTAAGCTCTCAGTATTGTTTAAATAATTCTCTGAAGAATATGTTTTTTGAACCTGGATTCTGTCAGCATATTCATTTTGTGCAAGATTTTTCTCTCCCTTTCAACTTCAGTAGACATTTTTCCTGGATGAAGTATTCTGGCTTAGCATCTATGAACATTTAGAATGAGAATACTAGGCTCTTCTGGCTTCATAGTTTGTATTGAGTTTCTTTTTTAGGTGATTTCTTTTGCAGCTTTCAGTATTCTCTCTTTGTTTTCCACGTTTAGTGTTTTTACTGTGATATGCCTTGGGGAGTTTCTTTTGTGGGCCTGTAGATTTGGTGTTCTGTTTCTATCTTGTATTTTTATGGGCATGTCTTTCCTTAATTTGGTCATTGTTTTCTATAATTTTGTTGAAGATATAGTCAATAATATTTTCCTGAGATTCTTCTCTTACCTCTCTTGTCTATGATGCATATGTTTGATCTTTTCATGGTGTCCCACCTTTCCTAAATAATCTTTTTCCATGGATTGTTTTTAATTTTTTCTTAATATTTTCTTCAGAAGTCCAATTCTTCAGTGTTATCATCCAGACTTGATATTATGTTTTCCATTTCATTCATTCAATTAGTGAGGTTTTCTCCTGTCATTTCAAATTTGTGTTTTTAGTATTTCACTTTCTTCTTCATTTGAGGCTGAGTTTTCTATGTTTCTATATTTCTGTGTTTTATGAATCCATATAGAAGTTTATCCCTATCTTCTTTCATTCTTTGATTTACTTGTTTGTGTCTTCTGTAAGTTTATTGAAATATTTGATCATGTTAATGAGTATTCTTCTAAATTTTTTGTTCTGGGTTATCTCTAGAGGATTCTTATTATAGAACTCTTCTATATGGCCATTGGTGGTTGGTACGGACATACATATTATTTGAGGTTTTTCTTTTTATTATTTTTGTTGTGTTTTGTCATGTGCTTTTGGCATGTGCTTTTATTTTTTGTTTGTGACTCTGGTATAATACTAAAACCTTCCTCCTTAACCTCACTAGTCCCAGTGCCCCCTGTTTTGGAGGACAAAAAGTAGTGATGTATGAATCTTGGACATCTAGGTAACCCAGTGAGAAATGTGACACCCCTATAACTCCATGAGAAATGCACATATAATATCCAACATCAATGCAAATATATACCATGATCTGTTTTTCAAAGACCATGGTGCAAGATAGAAGAGACCACATTTTGAGTGTCAGCTGAGTGTGTCCCAGGAGACTCCCAAAACAGTACAGGCAACTTCCAAAGCTCTTGATTATCTCCCAAAGCTAATAGAAAGGACCTTCTTTCTGGCTGAAGAAATGGCATACTTTAGACACAGAACTTGGAGCAGTGGGGCAGGAATTGATCTAGAAACCTTCTGATTAAAGTTTAGCTATTATAATCATAGACGATAATATGCAAACTGCTAAGGGAGAAGATAAATCAAAAGTCCAAAAAAGTTGGACAAATTTAATATCCATAACAACCATCACTGCAAACTACCCTGATTGGCGCAGTGGTGGCACTGTTACTGTTACCTGGGTGCAATCAACCACTACTGAATTGGATTTAGATCACTCTTAATGGGACTATACTCATGGGTGGCACTGTAAATTCAGCCAAATACTCATGGCTAGAGAGTACATAGATATGAGAGAAAACCATAGCACTCTCCTTTCTCCAGACAAATGATATTTCTTACCATAAACTAAACATGAGTCTTTATATTTGAAGACTAATGTACTGTGCACCACTCATCAAGAAGGATGCTTGTACACATAAATTATCACTTATTGCTAAAAATGAAAAAAAAACTGAGAGAAAGATGCAGTACAGTTATGACAGAATGCATGATCTGGGATGGGGTGGGGTGGGATGGGGGGAAGGGAAAGGGAAATATGCCTGAACTGAATTGGAAAATGAAATACACAAAGCATCAATAAAAAATAAATAAATAAAAAATATAGCTTCTTATCACAACAGGTGGAAGTTACTGCAGACTTCCACAACTGGTCAGACACAGAAAGTATACGATTGAGAGATAGCCAGTCTTGGGTGACAACAACTACAGCTAAACTTCTGTACATAAGTCTCCTGGAAAAATGGAGCTGGGGTAAAGAGAAAATTAATGCATCCCTCAACTCTCAGCACTGAATTTCCCTTATACAAGAAAATGTGTTGTACACAGAATGCCACAACTGGCCAAGGTTCACAAAATAAGAGACTGTAGTGTGTGCACCTGTGTCCATTTGTAGGACTCATTTACTTAACCTCACTTATCTATGGCTCAGGAACTATTGCTAAACATGGGATAGAAAGATTGTAAGAGGCAAGGCTGGTTCACCAACAGAGGGAACAGAGGATTTTAAGCCATAGAAAGCTTGCATATATATACTTTGGGCTATGGAGACATTGAGCACAAGACTCATGCCAATTAAATCAACCCAATTAAAGAAGGATCCATAGGAGAGGAAATAGGTAGTGGGCTGTCCCTGAGAAATATTGGAGACTGATTTTGATTGGGTGAGGGAGAGTATATCTTAATTATGATCATATGATGGGCTGACTAGACTTCAGTGGATGAATTTTCATTTAAGGATATCAGGGTACAAGTGCTGGACTGTATAAGTATATTCAGGAATGGCAGAATCCATGTGGGCTGGTAGAGGGTTGGAGGTGCACATATAGGGGAGGAAGTCTAAATTCATTGAGAAATGTGCTTTGAATCTACAGAAACTTAATAAAAAATAAACAACAAACTTAAAATCCCTCAAGCCTTCGTTTGCTGAGTTGAAGTCTGATTCTATTGTATACTTGATGTGTGTCTGTTTTTATCTTATTGGGTATGAAAATCTGGTAAAGGTAAAGGCTCCTTGCCTCTAAACTGGGATACCAGTAAGAAGAGAGGCGATAAGGCCATGCTGTCAAAGACCTGACATTAACATGGGAAAGATATATTGAGACCACACTTGCAAGTGTACAGATGGTCTCTGGAATACCAGAGAGTGTTACCAAAGGCCAATAAACAAATAAAGCAAATATGGGTCTCCTTGAGTCATGTAGTGTCTTTTCTAAAGAAGGCAAAGTATATCACCTGCTGCCAATATTTACCTAGAAAATGTTGGGCTCTGCTACCTATATCTACATTTCTGTGCTAGGGGTATGTGCTGGATAGCTTTAGTGTCAACTTGACACACCTGGGTTGAGGGAGCCTCATTTAGGGAATTGGCTCCGTTGGATTGGCCCGTGTCCACATCTGTGGAGAATTGCCTTGATGGTCGAGCAGTGTGGGAGGGCCCAGCCCACAATGAGTAGTGCCACCCTGGGCAGGTTATTGTGTACTGTATGAGAAGGGGGCTAGGCATGAGCCAGGGGAGCAAGCCAGTGAACAGCATTCCTCCATGGCCTATGCTTCAGCTCCTGCCTCCAGGTTCCTGCTCTGAGTTCCTGCCTTGGGCTCCCTGAGTGATGAACTGTGACCCAGGAGAGGTAAGCTGAATAAACCCTTTCCTCCCCAAGTTGGTGTCGGTCAGAGTGTTTTGTCACAGCAATGGAAGACAAACTAGAACAGAAATTGGTACCAGAAGAGTGGGGTATTGCTGTGACAGACCTGACCTTGGTGTTTTGGGGAAGGATTGTGGAGGCGTTTGGAACTTTGGGCTGGGAAGTTCATTGAATGCCTAAAGATTGTTGCTGTGGAGCTTGGAGCAGTTTTGCTGAAGGAGTTGTAGAAGATGGAGGCCTGGCTTGTGAAGTTTCTAGTTTCAAAGGGGAGCAGAGATCATCAGGACTGTGTAATCTGTGGGTTCTGGTCAGCTGGGGCTGAAGAATCAGCTGTAAGTAACAAGAGACCAGAACCTGAAGTGAAATCTTTGTTGTACTGGGACAATTGATGCTGGTTAGCTGGGGCTGAAAAATCAGCTGTAAGTAACAAGAGACCAGCATCACTGTGGTGAAATCTTCTGGGAAGAATTTCTTCAGTGTCAGCACACAGAAGCTGTAATCCAGAAGGGGCCCGAGACTCCATCTCGAGCCAGAAGCAGGACTTGGTAAACTGTAAGAGTCTCCTATATGGTTCCGGTGTTGAAATTTGAGGGGGTCACAGAGAGCAGCCGAGGCTTGGCACTGTGAGAGGAAAGACCATTGGTGGAAGTGCACCTCGGTTGCAGTGAAGACCCCAGGATTGCAGGTGTCATGGAGAAAAGCTGAGGCTTTGCACCAGGAAAGGTCAGAAGAGACCATTGGAGAAGGTGCTGCCTCAGATTCAGTGGCAACCCCAGCTCTTTGGAAACGCCAGCACCATAGGACGACCACCAAGAGCAGTGGCAGGTGTGGAACGGAGTTGGCCTGGGTCTGTGAGATGAGCTGTGTGTGCCACGGATGGCAGAGTCAGAGAAGGAGAGCTGCTGAAACCCTTTGGAGCCCAGAAGATAGTGAGTGAATTCCACGTGTCCAGCCTTGAGCTACTTGCTGGACTTAGGTTTTGTTTGAGACTGCCTGATTTTTCCCTTTGAAATATGACAGTACTTGTTTTGGATTTTACAGCAGCCCACAGTTAAGAGACTTTTAATAGACTGGACTTTTAAGCGTTTGGACATTTTAAGGACTATGGCGCTTTTAAGGTTGTACTGTCTTAGGTTCTGATTAATGTTAACATCAAACTTTGGGGATAAGAACTGGAAAGGTGGTGGTTTAATAGTGATGTGTTTTGTATGTCAAGTTGACAAGGGGCCAATTGTGCTGGATAGCTTTAGTGTCAACTTGACACACCTGGGTTGAGGGAGCCACAATTGGGGAATTGGCTCCATTGGATTGGCCTGTGGCCACATCTGTGGAGTATTGTCTTGATGGTCAAGCACTGTGGGAGGGCCCGGCCCACAATGAGTGGTGCCACCCTGGGCAGGTTGTTGTGTATGGTATAAGAAGGCGGGCTGGGCATGAGCCAGGGGAGCAAGCCAGTGAACAGCATTCCTCCATGGCCTTTACTTCAGCTCCTGCCTCCAGGTTCCTGCCCTGAGTTCCTGCCTTGGGCTCCCTAAGTGATGAACTGTGACCCAGGAGATGTAAGGTGAATAAACCCTTTCCTCCCCAAGTTGGTGTCCGTCAGAGTGTTTTGTCACAGCAATGGAAGAGAAACTAGATCAGGGTTTGTCCAGTTGAGCATGTATATGTATTGTACATGCTGATACCAATGCTGTAGGTTCATATTATCTGGGTCACAGAAGCTTGTAACATTCATTTCGATTCTTTAACATTAAGGTAGTGCCTGTCTGAATGTGAGATGGGTTTCTTTCAGACAACAAAAAGATGGAGTTTGTATCTTAATCCATTCTACTAGACTATACTTCTTGATTGGGAAATTCAGTCCATTGATATTTAAAGGTAATATTTAGAGATGCATGTTACTTCCCCTCATTTTAGTTTCTGCTTGCATTCTTGGTCTAGATTAGTATTACCACAGATATACCTTCATTATATACTTTCTGTTGTCACTTGGGTATAGTCATTCATTTCTTCCACTCTGTTTTGCTTCAAGTATTCTCTGAAAGGCTGGTTTTTTTGACATGAATAATTTCAGTCTGTTTATGTCATAGAGGATTTTTCTTTCATCTTCACCAATAACAAACATTTTTGGTGCATAAAGTATTCTGGATTGGCATTTACATTCATTTAGAACTGGAAAGACTTACGTCCAGTCTCCTCTGACTTTCATAGTTTACATTGAAAAATCTGCTATAATCTTGATGGGTTTTCCTTTATTTGTGACTCACTGTATTTCTTTTGTAATTTACTGCATTCTCTCTTTGTTCTGAGTCAGTCATTTGTTTTGAGTCAGTTTTGGAGTCATTTTATGTTGATAGAAAATGACATGTGACAAGTGATCTTGATCACGTAGGGATATGTGCAATTTTAGAGTTGAGGTTCCAGGACTGACTTCTAAAAATTCTTTTGTTCTTCTTCTTCTTCAATTTCATATTTCTCTAAAATATGAGTACATACTTTCCACCCATATACATTAATTGCAGAGTCTGAAAGTAAGTGGTGGGTTGATTCTAGAATCTGTTTAGAGATTTACATTATAACAACATAGGTGCTTTCAGATAAACAGAAATGTAACATTGATGCTGTTCAGATTTTGTTTCATCTGGGGATATGGTGTTAGCATCCACAAATAAGGGAAACCATCTGTCCCTTGTTTTTCTGGGACTGTGTTATTTCACTTAGCATGATGGCTTTGAGTTCCACCCATTTACCTGCAAAGTTCACGATGCCATATTTCTTTACTGCTGAATAGTAGTACTCCATTGTGTAGATATTCCAATTTTTTGTCATCCATTCCTCTGTTGGGGGGCACTAGGGTTGGTTCCAGCTTTTCACTATTGTGAAGAGAGCTGCAATAAACATGGAGGTGCATGTGTCTTTGTGGTAGGATGAGTCTTGTGGGTATACAACCAGTAGTGGTATAACTGAGTCAGGTGGTATGTTTATTTTGAGTCTTTTAAGGATTCTCCACACTGCTTTCCATAATGGTTGTATAATTTACATTCCCACCAGCAGTGTATGAGTGTTCCCCTTTCCCTGCAACCTCTCCAGCATTTTCTTGATCTTAGCTAGTCATATGGGAGAGAGATGATACCTGAGAGTGGTTTTAATTTGCATTTCCTTAATTATTCATGATTTTGAACACTTGTCTTTTTACTAAGATCTCAAGTTTTATGTCTGCATTGCAGTTTCTCTGGTCTTACCGATTATTTATTTCTTGATGTACTTTCCTTCTGGATGCTTAAGGCCACACAGTTAGCCCAGATTAACATAGGTTTTGTTTTCTTGAGGTCAGTTTAGGATCTGGTCTTCAGGGGTCTCTCAGGGTCTTCTTTGGGGGGGGTGTGAGGGAGCCCCTTGCTCCTTTCAGCTCCTCATCCACCAGTTACATGCACTTTAGGACAAAATCAGGTCTTCCTAGACCAGGCTTCCTTTTTTGAAGCATGAGCAGACTTTCCTCTTTATAGACTGGACACTGGCTGAATTTGCCTCAGTGGCTCTCCAAGACCTCCCTGAACAGGAAGAATGGTGACCCACCTCTGTAGGACATTTCAAAAGATGCCCCCATGCATAACCCACTAAGACTTGGTTGACCTCTGAGGGCAAGGAAAAACGTTATCCCCCAGGTCCCTTAGCCAAATTGGTATGGACATCAAGTATGGTCTTTAAGCAACCAGAAGGGCTAAGCTGCACCAGTCTGTTATATTGCACCCATATTAACATTGTATCCTTTGGAAACAAAAACTGTATGTTATCCCCATGTCGTATTCCTTGATTCACATTTTTTTTTCCATTTTAATTCCATATTACTCTAAAAGATTCACACATGTCCTCCATAATATGCTAAAATCCAAGGTCTGAAAATAAGTGTTAGGTCAGCTATAGAGCCTGTGTAGGGATCCACAATATAACAACCCACTTGTGTTTAAATTGTGAGGAATATAACATTAATGTTGCTCGTTTTGTCTTACATATAGGTACTTGGTACTGGCACCCACAGATGAGGGATAACATTTGTCTTTTGTTTTTCTGGGACCGTGTTACTTCGCTTAGAATAAAATCTTCTAGTTCCATCCATTTACCCGCAAATTTCATGACGTCATCTTTCTTTACCTCTGCATAGTACTCCATTGTGTAGGTGTACCACATTTTCTGTATCCACTCATTGGTTGAGGGGCACTTGGGTTGGTTCCAGCTCTTCGCTATTGTGAAGAGAACTGCAATAAATATGGCTGTTCATGTATCTCTGCTGGAAAAAGAGTCTGATGGATATAGACCCAGAAGTGGCATGGCTAGGTCAGTTGGTAGGCTCATTTTGAGTCTTTTAAACATTCTCCAAACTGTTTTCCATAGTGGTTGTACAAGTTTGCCTTCCCACCAGCAGTGGATGAGTGTTCCACTTTCCCCACAACCTCTCCAGCATTTGGTATCCTTTTTTTTCACTTCTTTGTTTTTTGAGTAGTTTATATATTCTGGAAGTTAATGCTCTGTCATATGTATCAGCAGTGAAGTTTTCTTCCCACTCTGTGGGTTTTCTTTTCACTTCCCTGATTGTTTCTTTTGCTGTACAGAAACTTTTGAGTTTAATAAGGTCCCACTTGTCAGTTGTCCACCTTATTTCCTGTGCAGCTGCTGTCTAATTTAGAAAGTCTTTTCTTTTTTTTTTAATTTTATTTATTTTTGTATGTGTATGAATGTACTGTCTGCATGTAGGTTTGTGCCCCTGTGTCATGCAATGCCGCAGAGGTCAGAAGAGGATCTCAGATTCCCCTGGAACTGGAGTTCTCCTGGAATTGGAGTTACAGACGGTTCTTAGCCTCCATGTGTGTGCTGGGGATCGAACCCAGGTCCTCTTCAAGAGTGGTCGGTGCTCTTAACTGCTAGTCTATCTCTCCAGCCCCTAGAAAGTCTTTTCCAACACCTATGTCTTGTAAGTTGCTGCCAACTTTTTCTTCTAACACCTCCAGAGTTTTGGGTTTCAAATTGAGGTCTTTGATCCACTTGGAGTTGATTTTGTACATGGTGAGAGGGAGGGGTTTAATTTTATTCTTCTACAAGTGGTGATCCAGTTTTGCCAGCACCATTTGCTGAAAACGCTGTCTTTCCTCCATTGAGTCTTTTTTGCCCCCTTATCAAATATAAGGTGGCTGAAATTATATGTACTCAAATTTGGATCTTCAGTTTCATTCCATTGATCTATGGGGGGATCTGTTTTTGTGCCAGTACCAAGCCGTTTTTATAACTATAGCCCCATAGTATATTGATGTCTGGTATTGAAGATTCCACTTGTATTGCTATTTTCACTCAGGGTTGCTTTGGCTATTAGGGGTCTTTTGTTGTTCCACATGAATTTAAGAATCTTTTTTTCCCAAGCCTGTGCAGAATGTTCTGGGGATTTTAATTGCAATTGCATTGAGTTGGTATATTAATTTGGGTAGAATGGACATTTTTGCTATATTAACTTTTCAAATCCATGAGAATGGGAGGTCTTTCCATCTTCTGATGTCTTCTTCAATCTCCTTCTTCAGGAGCTTATAATTTTTGTTGTAGAGATCTTTGGTGTCTTTGGTTAGGTTTATTCCTAGGTATTTTAGTGTTTTTGAGTCTATTGTGAGTGGGAAGTTCTCCTTATATTCCTTCTTCAGTTGCTTGTTGTTGGTGAAAAGAAAGGCTTCTGATTTTTCTAGGTTAATTTTGTAACCTGCCACCTTACTGAAACTCTAAATCATTTCTAGGAGGTTTCTGGTAGAGTTTTAAGCAACTTTAGGTAAACTATCATATCATCTGCAAAAGGGATAATTTGACTTCCTGTTTTCCAGTTAGTATTCATTTGATTTCATTTTCTTGCTTTATTTCCCTAGCCAGTGACTCAAGCACTATATTGAAGAGGAGTGGTGACAAGGGGCAACCTTGCCAGGGTTCCTACCTTTATGGGGAATCCTTCTAACTTTTCTCCATTTAGGATGATGTTGGCTCTGAGTTTCTTGTATATGGCTTTTATTATGTTGAGGAATGATACTTCCAGTCCAATTCCTTCCAGTACTTTAATCATGAAGGGATGCTGTATTTTGTCAAAGGCTTTTTATGCATATATTGAGATGATCATGTGGATTTTGTCCTTCAGTCCATTTATGTGTTTAATGATATTTACTGATTTTTATATGTTGAACCATCATTGCAGCCCTGGTATGAATCCAACTTGATCATGGTGAATGATCTTATTGTTGTGGGTCTGTATATGGTTTGCAAGTACTTTGTTTAGAATTTTTGCATCTGAGTTCATTAATGAAATAGCTCTGTAATTTCTGTTTTTGGTTGCACCCTTGCCTGGTTTTGGTATTAGAGTGATGCTGGCTTCACAGAGGGAATTTGGGAGATTTCCCTTTGCTTGTATCTTTTTAAACAGTTTAAGTAATAATGGTTGCAAGTCCTCTTTAAATATTTTATAGAATTCTGCTGTGAAACCATATGGGCCTGGGTGTTTTTTAGTTGGGAAGTCTCTTAATTTCAATTTATTCATATATTATGGGTCTCTTTAAGCTGTCAATCTCTTTTTGGTTTAGCTTTGGCAAATCCCCAGATTGCAGATAATCCTCCATTTCTCTTAGTTTTTCAAATTTGGTAGGGTATAGGTTTTTGAAGTATTCCTGTATGATTGTCTGGATCTTTTCATTGTGTGTTGTGATATTTCCCCTATTGATTTGGAGTTGCTCTTTCTTTTGGTTAACCGGGCTAGATGTTTGTCTATATTGTTTATTATCTCAAAGAACCAACTTTTGTTTTCATTGGTTTTTTTTTGTATTATTGTTTTGTTTCTATTTCATTGATTTCTGCTCTGATTTTTGTTATTTCTTTCTATCTGTTCTGTTTAGGTTTCATTTGCTGATGTTTTTCAAGTGATTTTAGCTGCAGTGTTAGGTCATTTATTTGTGCTCTTTATATTTTTTTAATGTTGGCACTCAAAACTATAAACTTCCCATTTAGGAATGCTTTTAAGGTGTCCCATAGGTTTTGTTGTGTTGTACTGTCATTGCTGTTTAATTCCAGGGATGCTTTTATTTCTTTCTTTATCTCTTCCTTGACCCATTCATTATTCTGGAATGTGTTGTTTAGTCTCCATGTGTTCCTGTAGGTAGCAGAGCTTATCCTGTTGTTGAAGATGAGCTTTATTGAGCTGCGGTCTGATAGAATGCATGAAATTATTTTGTTTTTCTGTATTTGTTGAGGTTTTTTTTCTGTGTCCAAGTATGTGGTCAATTTTGGAGAATGTTTCATGGGGTGCTGAGTCAAAAGTACATTCTCTGATGTTTGGGTAGAATATTTGGAATATGTCTGTGAGGTCCATTTGCTGTATTCTATTGTTCAGTTCAGAAATCTCTCTGTTTTTTCTTTGCCTGGTTGATCTGTCCAAAGGACTCAGAGGAGTATTGAAGTCCCCTACTATGAGTGTGTTGGGTTTAGTCTGTGTCTTGAGGGCCTATAGAGTTGTATTTTAAAAAGTCCTTACACCAGAGTTGTGAAGTCTTCATGGTTAATTTTTTCTTTCATAAGGATGTAATGGCCCTCTTTGTCTCTTCTAATTGCTTCTACTTTGAAGGCTATTTTGTCTGATATTAAAATAGCAACTCCTGCTTTTTATGGGAGGGTACCATTTGCTTGGAATATTTTTTCCATCCTTTCACTTTAAGTTGGTGCCTATCCTTGAGGGTGAGATGGATTTCTTGTAGACAGCATATTGATGGATTCTGTTTCCTAATCCATCCTCACAGTATATGTCTTTTGATTGGGGAGTTCAGTCCATTAATATTTAAGGTTATAATTGAGAGATGTGTGTTGCTTCCTTTCACCTTATTATCCATTTGCTTTTTTACTCTAAGTTTCTATTTCTGCAGTTATGCTTTTATTAACTTCTCTTTCAAGGTGTTTGGGGGCAGTTGCTCCCCTCCTCTGTCCTTAGAATTACTTCAAGAAATCTCTGAAGGGTTGGTTTTCCAGACAAGTATTTGTTCATCTTGTTTACATCACGGAAATTTTTCTCTTTCCTTCAACTAGAATTGACATTTTTGCTGGGTATAGTAACCTGGGTTGGCATTTATATTTGTTTATTACTTGGAATGCTTTGGTCCAAGTTCTTCTTGCTTTCATATTTCGCACTGATAAGTCAGCTGTAATTCCAATACTTTTCCCCTTATATGTAATTTGTTGTTTTTCTTTAGTGGCTTTCAGAGTTTTGTCTTTGTTTTGGACATCTAGTGTTTTAACTATGATATGGCAAGGGTAGTTTTTTCTCTGGTCCAGTTTATTTGGTGCTCTATGTGCTTCTTGTATTTGTATGGGTTTGTCTATTTTTAGTTTGGGGAAATTTTCATCCATTATTCTGTTGATGATCTGATCAATCCAATTCTCTTGGGACTCTTCTCCTTCCTCTATCCCTATGATGCAGAAGTTTGATCCTTTCATAGTGTCCCACATTTCCTGGTTGTTCCACTCTTGTGTATTTTTAAACTTTTCAGAATCTTTACTTAACCTTTTTAGCTCTTCTGTGTTATTTTCTAGGTCTGATGTTATTTTTTCTCCTTCCTCCATTCTGCTTCTGAGGCTTTTCCCCATTCTTACCTTTTGATGGGATGAGTGTTGATTTCCTTTTTCATTTCATCCTGTGTTTTCTTTAGTATTTCAACTTCCCTTTGGAGCTTCTCAATCTTTTCTTGTAGCTCCTTGTTTTGCTCATTGGTTTCCTTTTCCATTTCAGCATGGGATCTTTTCTGTGTTTCCATTTCCTTCCAGAGTTTGTCATTGTCTCCCTCTGGGTCCTTTCTGAGATTTTCATTCTCTCTCGTTCGTTCTATGATTTCTTTGAATATATTTGTGATTGTTATTCTATTATCTGTGTCCAGGACTACCTCTAGGGAGATCACATTCTAGAGTCCTCCACAGGATCTGTGGAGTTTGTGGTGGGGTAATTCTGGGCTTTTCCCATATTGTTCTTTCCTTGTTTTCCTTGCATCTCATATACCTTTTGTCTGTATTCTGATGAAAATCTCTAATGCCTCTTCACTGTTTTGAGGGATTGCTTTCCTTGATTCCTTCAAGTGCCTTTGTTTTATTCTCTTTATTTATGTAGTGTTGACTTGTTTAGGTTTTGGACTTTCAATTTTGGTTACATATTGGAAGTTATGTTTCACTCTTCCCTTTCTGTTCCACAAGACCTGGGTGGGTAACATCCCAGATGATACCTTCTGAGCACTGTATGTCCTCTGTTGCCAGCCAGTTCTTCTAGGTTGGTTGTAGGGCTTACTGGATCCTCCCTCCAGAGTTCCAATTGGTGGGAAGTGGGGTGTTAATTGTTTAGCCAGTGTGCTGGTACCCAGTGCCCCAGCTCTGGCATGGGCCAGCAGCCTCTATGCAACACAGGCTAGGGACTGGAATCTCACTTCCCAGGGTGCTATGCTTCTGGATGACATGCCTACCCTCACCAGGTGCCCCAGCTCTGGCATGGGCCAGCAGCCTCTATACAAACTGTTGAACACATTTTAAGACGTTTCTCAGCCATCTTTAATTCCTCACTGGTGAAGTCTCTGTTCAGTGCTTTACTCCATCTTTTGAGTAGGTTGTTTATTTTCCTACTACTTTATTTTTTGATTAGTCTATATATTCTTGACATTAATGCTCTGTCAGATGTATCACTGGTGAAGAAGTCCTCCAACTCTGTGGGTTTTCTCTTCACTTCCTTGATATTTTTTTCACTGTATAGAAGCTTTTGAGTTTGATGAGGTCCCATGTGTCGACTGTTAACCTTATTTCTTGTGCATCAGCTGTCTGATTTAGAAAGTCTTTACCCATGCCTATTTCTATACAATGGGAATCTATGCAGTGGCAAAGAAAGAATGCCTCATGAACTTTGCAGATAAATGGATGGAACTAGAAGATATTATGCTAGGTGAAGTAACACAGTCCTAGAAAAGAAAAGGATGAATGGTATCCCTCATTTGAGGATGCTAGAACTAAGCATCAAGTTGTAAGGCAAACTGAGCAACATCAATTTTATAAACCCATTTCCCTGAAAGCAAGTTTGCTCTTATAGTGTAAATACTTTAACAGGCTCGAGAATTAGCCTACCAGTTATTTTTAGACTTGGTAATCTTGGTATATGGGTGCAGGATACATAGGCATATTTTATAGTAATATAAATTTAAAAAGGAAGAAATATGAATCCTGAAATATGATATGGATATGGCAAACAGTTTGTGTACAGATGATATAATTTTAGTATATGTGTAACATATA
This sequence comes from Rhizomys pruinosus, assembly GCA_009823505.1. Lineage (NCBI taxonomy): Eukaryota > Metazoa > Chordata > Mammalia > Rodentia > Spalacidae > Rhizomys > Rhizomys pruinosus. The sequence goes on along the minus strand of VZQC01014051.1, from coordinate 32,395 downwards.
CATGCATATGTTGAAGCAGTAGAGTTTAGAGGGAATAACAGCAGAGGAACAGGGCCAGGGAACTGACTGAAACAGTAAAGTTTCCCCAAGGACAATAATTCTCTGCTTTAAAAAAATTTGCAAAGAATAAGAAAAAGATACAGGGCAGGGATGGCAGGGTGCATGAACTCAGATGGGGTGGGGAGGCATGGAAGACAAGATGACTCTAGATTGGACTGAGAAACAATGTATGAAATACACATAACTCAAAAAAAATGTTAAGAAAAGAGATACTACAAGAGAAAGTCAGTGTGTGCTCAGTATGGCAAATTTGGAGAAAGAGGTGAGTACTCAAAGCTATTGGACAGTGAATAATGCTGCCACTATCCACAAATGCTGGAACAGAGTTACAAGGATTGGTTTTTCTCATTGGGATTTTGTCCTGCCTTACCTTGATCTTTATGATAGCTCTATCTCTCCATTTCTGTGTCATTTTATATTTAAGTAGAAAACTTAGTTTTGATTTTTCTTTTTTCTTTTTTGTTTTTTTTTATTATTTATATCTTGTATGTATATGAATGTACTGTCTGCATGCAGGTCTGTGCACCCATGTCGTGCAATGCTACAGAGGTCAGAAGAGGGTGTTGGATTCCCCTAGAACTGGATGGAGTTAAAGATGGTTCTCAACCATCATGTGGGTGCTGGGGATCGAACCTGGGACCTCTGAAAGAGCAGTTGGTGCTCCCAACCATTAGGCCATCTCTCCAGCCCCAAGTTTTGATTTTTCTAGATCCTCTGTTAAGTGCTGAATACAACACATAAAATATTGTTCATTATCAGTTTTGAACAACTTTTGAAGCATTACAAAATTTTGGGACTTTTGGATATGTTCTAAATGCATTTCACATTATGAAATGCAAAGGACATTATAAGGACCAGTATGAACTGTTAAAATGAAAGTGGTTCTTATCTGCAAGATCAATCAATTTACAGGGGTCTCTCTGGTAACAACTAGCATTTTCAATCCTCTAGGTTTCCCCATTCCTTTAAAGAATAGACTTAACTAATTGGGCCATAATATTATCCACTGGAAAGCTTTGCTAAGATTCTCATCTTACCTGGGGTATAATTTCATGAATCTCACTCCTCAAAACCCTGCAGAACGTATTTGGCTCTGTACCCTTTTAAGACCTTTATGGATGTCCTTTTCTACACAAAGATATGTTTATGGCTCAGAAAGTCCAATATTTTAGACAGGTTGTCTCTGTATCCAATGAATTCAAGCAGGGTATCAAAGAATATTGGTTACAGAGATTATCTAATCTATTAGGAAAACAGGATAAATTGCTTTTCTGACTGAAAGAACAAACTCTAATTAAAAGTTATTGAGAATACCCTCGGGGTAACACTTACTTCCTTTACTTTGAGCTTTTGGCTTTTATGGCCATCAGGGTCCCCAGAATTGCCAGGTAGATTGATCCGTCCTGAGATAGACCTGAAGAGAAAACCCTTCCAAGAAAATAATTTCCATGGAACAATCTGAAATTATACATATTAATGCTCTTAAATGCCTCTTCAAAAGTAAAGTCAGCTTTTACATCTTGTTTCTCATTTACAAAAATATGAACTAATTACTGTGTTGCTATTCAAAGTTATAACTGATAGATCATAATCCATGATGGAAATTTATTGGTCACTCAGGGCTACACATTGTAATGAATTTTTAATTTATACATTTGGTTTGATTTTTTTTGTGTGTGTGTATGTGTGTGTGTGCATGTGTGTGTGTATGTGTATATACATGTGTCATGGCAGGTAGACATCATAAAATAATTCAGAGTCAGTTCTTTCCTTCTACATTGTGTACTCTGAGATTAATACAAAATGGACAGACTTAGAGTAAACTGCCTTAACCAGTAAGCCATATCTCCAGCCCTTGAGTAAATTATAAAATGTCTTTCATAAACTAATGAAAATGATAACATTATCTATCCAGGAAACGTTTCCAAATGTCTCATTTTGAAAAACAGGCAAATTATACACCTAAACTATGACAGAACTGATTTTAATAATACAAATTTAAACATCAGGTACAATTAGACTGATCAAAAGGTAAACTACTCTTGAAATATAATGAGGCCATAGGCAGGACCAATAGGAACAGGCTGACACACTTGGGAGCTCGAGTTTTCAGGGACACTGAGGCAGCAGTCAGCTGCACTGCAGCTTCTGCTGCAAGCCTGGTAAGAAGGGGCCTAACCCACTGGGAACTCTGTACTTCAGGGATACTGAGGTGGTAGTCAGCTGCATCCCTGCTTCTGCAACAAACAAGATAAGAGCAGGCCCATGCTGCTGGGAGGTCAAGTCTTCAGGGACTCTAAAGCAGCAGCCAGGTTTCTGGTACAGGGTCCAAATTACCCCACTCCTAGTCAAACTAAAGGAACTGGACTACATTGCAAGGAAGAAACACCTGAATTTCACATCAGATTACAAGCAAAACAGTGCAAACCCATATGCCAAAAAAATCAAAGAAAAACCAAGAAAATGGGGAAATCAAATAAGAAATATCCACCAAATTCTATCAATCATATAGCGGACTCCAACAATGAGATCTCCCTGGAGGTAAGCCCAGGACACAGATCTTAAAAGAACAATCATAGGCATATTCAAAGAAATCATTGACATAAAGGGAGAGAATGACCAACTCCAGAAGAAAATGGAAATGCTGAAAAAAATCTCAGGCGGCAATGAAAAAGGAAATTGAAAAACTAAAAGAGGAGAATGGTCGACTCCCAAAGGAAATGGAAATACTAAAGGAATCTCAACTTGAAATGAAAAAGAAAATTGAGTACTCATCTGTTCAACAGGAAAGGGCAAGAGAAAGCCTAAGTAACACAATAGATGAAGCAGAAAGTAGAATATCAACCGTAGAAGATAATGTTGAAGAATTGAAGAGCTCAAGCAAAGACTATGAAAAATTAAAAAAAGAAAAAAAAAAAAAAAGAACAGGAGTGGAATAATCAGGAAATGTGAGACACCATGAAGAGACCCAACATCTGCATCATAGGTATAGAGGAAGAAGAAGAATCCCAGGAGAGTGGTATGGACCAGATATTCAACAGAATTATAGAAGAAAATTTCCCCAAACTGAAAAAAGACACACCCATACAAATACAAGAAGCACATAGAACACCAAATAGAGAAGATCGGAAAAGAAACTCCCCACACCATATCATAGTCAAAATTCTGAATGCTCAAAACAAAGACAGAATACTGAAAGCCACAAGAGAAAAACAATGTACAAAGGAAAACCCCTCAGAATTACAGCTGATTTTTCAATGCAAACAATGAAAGCCAGAAGAGATTGTACGAAAGTATTTCCAGTACTAAATGACTACAGATGCTAACCTAGGTTACTCTACCTAGCCAAAATGTCAATTGTAATCGAAGGAAAAAGGAAAATAGTCCATCATATAAACAAGATGAAAGAATACATGTCTAGAAATCCAACCCCCCAGAAAATACTTGAAGCAGTTCAGAGGACAGAGGAAAGGAACAGCTGTCTCCAAGTGGCAAGAGAGAGAAACTAATGAAGGTATAAGCACAGAAAGACAAACAGACTCAAAATACAAATGTAAAATAAACTGAAGGAAAGCAATATATCTCTCTCCAATATTAACCTTAAATATAAGGTCTAAACTCCCCCAACAAGAGACACAAGATTGGAGAGAATGGATTAAGAAATGAATCCACTCCTGCTCTCTAAAGAAACACACCTCACCTTCAAGGATAGACACACATCTTAAAGTGAAAGGTTGGAAAAAAAATATTTCAAGAACAATAGGCAACAAAAAGCAAGCAGGAGTTGGCAATTTTAATATCAGACAAAAATAGTTCAAAGTAAAACTAATTAGAAGAAGAATGAGGATCACTACATCCTAATAAAGAGAACAATCAACCATGGAGATTCACAATCATATATATATATAATATATATATAATAATATATATATAATATTGTATATATATATAAATAATATATATATAGATAATATATATATATATAATAACACTGAAGCACCAAATTAATAAACACAATCCTGAAGGACTTCAAGATACAGATCAATCCCCACACACTAGTAGTGGGAGACTTCATACCCTACTGAGCCCATTGCACGATAGGTCATAGCGGACAAAGAGTAAAAGAAAGACATCTGAACTGGAACAATATGATATGATAACCAACCAAAATGGATCCAACATAACATCTCAGCCAAATATTGCACCCAAATACCAAGGAATATACTTTCTACTCAACACCCCATGGAACATTCTCCAAAATAGACCATATACCAGGACACTGAGCAAACCTCAGCAAATACAAAAAAATTGAGATAGCCGGGTGTGGTGGCTCACACCTTTAATCCTAGCACTCTGGAGGCAGAGGCAGGTGGATCTTTGTGAGTTTCAAGCCAGCCTGGTCAATAGAGTGAGTTTCCAGGACAGCTGGGCTACAGGGCAGACACAGTCTTGAAAAGACCAAAAAAAAATTTGAAATAATTTAATGCATCTTAGACCACAGTGCAATAAAGATTAGTAATCAGCACCAGAAAGAGCCTACTGTCTACAAGAACACATAGAGACTAAATAATGCACTACTGAATAATGAATGTTCAAAGGAGAAATAAAGAAGAAATAAAAAGCATTCTGCAATAAATGAAAGATGATGACACAACACAGCAAACCCATGCGATACCTTAAAAGCAGTCCTGACAGGGAAAATTCATAAGCCCTAAGTGATTACATTAAGTAAACAGAAAGAAGCAAATAAATGACTTATCTTGAAGTAAAAACACTTGAGGGGCAGCAAGCAATGAATCTCTGAACCCAGCAGAGGAGAAAGAAGGAGAAAAAGTCAGAGCAAATCAATGAAATAGAAACAAAAAGAAACACAAAAGAAAAACAGAACAAAACTGTTCTTTGAAATGATAACAAGTTAGACAGACCTCTCTAGGCCAATTGTACTAAAAACAGGAAAGAGCAACTCCAAATAAACAAATTAGAGATGAAAGGGACACATCACAACAGTACTGGAAAAGATTGCAAAAATTATACAGGAATACTTCAAAAACTGAATGTGCCCTACAAATTTGAAAACCTAAAAGAAATAATTGAATACCCTGACAATCATGGATTCCCACCAGACATAAACTCAGAAAGCAGATGACAAGCTTAAGTAGACCCATAATAAAGGAAGAAATAAAACTAAAAAAAAAAAAAAAAAAAAAAAAAACTCCCAACTAAAAAAGCCCCAGGTCCAGATAGATTCACTGCAGAATTCTATAGGACATTTAAAGAAGACCTACAGCCACTACTACTCAAAATATTTAAGATGATAGAAACAGAAGGAAATCTCGCAAATTCCTTCTATGAAACCAACATCACTCAAATACCAAAACCAGGAAAAGATACAACCAAAAAAGATAACTATTGACCCATTTCACTAATGAAGATAGATGCAAAAATTCTCAACAAAATACTTGCAAAACACATAACATGCACACATATTAAAAAGATCATCCAACATGGCCAAGCTGGATTCATGCCAGTCACGCAGGGATGGTAGAACAGACATAAACAGAGAAACATCATAAAGCACATAAATGGCCTGAAAGACAAAAAAACACATAGTCATCTCAGTCAATGCAGAAAAGACCTTTGAAAAAAATTCAGCATGGCTTCATGTTTAAAGTCCTGGAGGCAACTGGACTGGAGGGAGCATTCCTCAACAAAATTAAAGCCATATACAATAAACCAACAGCCAGCATTATCCTATATGGGGAAAAACTAGACGTGTTACCTTTAAAGTCAGGAACCTGGCAAGCCTGCCCCTATCCCCAGTTCTCTTTAATACAGTGCCTGAAATATTTCAAGATCAATAAGACAAGAAATGGAAATCAGAGTGGTACTAATTGGAAAAGAGGAAGTCAAACTATCCCTTTTTGCAGATGACATGATAGTTTACCTAAGGGATGCCAAAAACTCCACCAGAAAACTTCTAGAAACCATCAACAGCTTCAGTAAAGTGGAGGGATACAAAATTCACTTAGAAAAATTGATAGCCTTTCTTTATGCCAATAATAAGCAATTAGAAAAAAAAGTACAAGGGACTTTGGCACTCACAATAGCCTCCAAAAAACAAGTTACCTAGGAATAAACTTGAACAAACACATAAAAATCTCTATGAAGAAAATTTTAAATCCCTCAAGAAGGAGATTGAGGAAGATACTAGAAGATGGAAAACTTCCCATGCTCATGGATTGGAAGAATCAATATAGTAAATATGACCATCCTAACCAAGGTAATATATAGATTCATCACAATCCCAATTTGAATACCCATGATCTTCTTCACAGACCTAAAAAACCAAAACCTTCTAATGTACATATGGAGAAACAAAAGACCCCAGATAGCTAAAGCAACCCTGAGGAAAAAGAACAATCAACGCAGGTGGATTTTCCATACCAGAATCCAAACTATATTACAGGGCTATAGTCTTTTTTTTTTATTTAATTTTTATTGATGGTTTGTGCATTTCGTACATCATTTTCCAATTCATATCAGGCATATTTCCCTTTCCCTTCCCCCCCCCACCCCATCCCAGATCATGTATTCTGCCATAACTGTCCTGCATCTTTCAGGTTTTTTTATTTTTTCATTTTTTAGCTATACGTGATAATCCATGAGTATAAGCATCCTTCGTGCAAAACCAATCTACAGACTGTTGTGCCCAAACCCCCACAGTCCCACCATTCAGTGGGAGGTGACAGGTTTTTCGTTCAATCAAATTGATCAAATGAGTGCCTATAGTCTTAAAAACAGCCTGGTATAAGCACAAAAACAGGCCTGTAGATGAATGGAAAAAAAATTGAGGATCCAAACCTGAGTACATCCAATTTCAGCCACCTCATATTTGACAAAGGGACCAGGAAGACTCAATAGAGGAGACAGCATCTTCAGCAAATAGTCTTGGCATAACTGGATCACCACTTGCAGAAGAATAAAACTAAACCCCTGCCTCTCACAATGTACAAAAGTGAACTCCATGCTCACCATCATATACAAAAAATCCATAGTCTGAAAATAAATGGTTGTTTAGATGTAGAACTTGTCTAGGGATTCATAATATAAGAGCACAGTTCTGTTCAGATCATGAATAATATTACATTAATGTTGCTCAGTTTGCCTTATAATTAGGTACTTGGTGTTAGTGTCCACAGATGCGGGATACCATTTGTCTTTTGTTTTTCTGGGACTGTGTTACTTGACTTAACATAATATCTTCTAGTTCCATCTATTTACCTACAGACTTCATGATATCATCTTTCTTTACTGCTGCATAGAACTCCATTGTGTAGATTTACCACATTTTCTCTATCCACTCGTCAGTTGAGGGGCACTTGGGTTGGTTCCAGCTCTTCGCTGTTGTGAAGAGAGCTGTAATAAACATGGCTGTACATGTATCTTTGTGGTAGGATGAGTCTTGTGAGTATATACCCAGAAATGGTATGGCTGGGTAAGGAGGTAGGCTCATTTTCAGTCTTTTAAGGATTCTCCACACTGCTTTGCATAATGGTTGTACGAGTTTGTATTCCCATTAGCAGTGGATGAGTGTTCCATTTTCTCCACAACCTCTCTAGCATTTGTTATCATTTGGTTTCTTGATCCTAGCCAGTCTTATCAGAGTGATATATCTTAAAGTGGTTTTGATTTGCATTTTCTTAATTATTAGTGATGTTGAATACTAAGATGTTTCTCTACTGTCTCAATTTCCTCACTTGTGAAGTCTCTCTTCAGCTCTTTACGCCATACAGATTTTAGAGTAACATAAATTTAAAATGGAAAAAGGCAAATCAAGAAATATGCTATGTAAATAATAGGTTTTCTTTCATAAGATACACTTTTAGTATAGGTGCTATGTATCAGGCTGGTATAACAGCCTTTCTGGGTGTTTAATGACCATACTTAATATGAATAGCAATTTGGTTGAGGGGCCTAAGGGATATCTTTGTTCCTTGCCCTCAGAGGTCAACTAAGTCTCAGGGACTATGTATGAGGGGATGTCTTGAAATGTCCTGCAAATGTGAGTCACCAGTCCTCCTGTGCAGGGAGGTCTTGGAGATCCACTAATGGGACTTCAGCCAGTGTCCAGTCTATAAAGAGGAAAGTCTGCTCATGCTTCAAAAAGAGAAACACGGTCTAGCAAGACCTAACTGTGTCCTAGAGTAGATGGAACCCATGATTGAAAAGCCAAAAGGAGTCAACCCCCCCAAAATAACCTGAGTTACCCTTGAGGCCCAGATCCTCAACTGACATTGAGAAAGCAAAACCTTTGCTTAATCTGGGCTATGTGGCCTTAAGCATCCAAAAGGAGAGTATAACCAGAAATAAATAATCAGTAAGGTCTGAAAAATTGTATTTTTCAGATATAAAACTTGAGTGTCCTCCAAACCTTCAATGCCAGATGGGAACAAATGAGATATCCAGCTTGTGGACTGAGCAACTACTGGGATTTCAGCCTCTTCAAAGTATGGACTGCTGTTGTTTGACTATCTAGGCTGTGTGATGGAGGCCAGTGCAGGAAGATGAAGAGAGGATCCAAGCTTGCTGGACCTCATTTGGGTGACCATGGCAGGGAGGGACCCCAGTGTGGAGCATGGGGGCAGGATTGGTGGTTGTTTGGGCTTGCCAAAGAGGAACCATCAAGCACTTCCTTGGGAGAAAACATGGCATCTTGTAGCAAAAAAATAAAAAGAAAGAGAAAAAGAAAGAAAGTCTTCCAACTAATTAATAGGTGTATGTATGTATGTATGTATGTATGTATGTATGTGTGCACATGTTTATATGTGCATATATGGAAGCAATACAACTTGTAGAAAAAATGAAATTTCCATGTTAAAGTATCACTGTATTTTGATGCTTTTTAGGTATCACAGGTTTCGTTTATGTTATTTTGATTCTATGTGTATTATAAAGTTCTACTTAAAATTAAAAAAAAAAATTTAAAGTAAAAAAAAGTCAACAATGGATCAAAGACCTCAGTGTGAAACCTGAAACTCTGAAAATGATAGAAGAAAATGTTTGTGGTAACTTACAAGACATAGGCTTTTTAAAAATCAGACAATGGCCATAAAAACAATAAGGTCAACAATTGACAAATGGGACCTTATTAACCTCAAGAGCTTTGTACAGCAAAAGAAAGAATAAATGAAGTGAGGAGAAAACCCACAGAATGGGAGGAAACCTTCACCAGTTATATATCCCATAGGGCATTAACATACAAAGTGTATGGACTACTCAAAAAATAAAGGAGGAAGAAAACAAATGACCTATTCAAAAGATGGAGTAAAGAAATGAACAGAGACTTCAAAAATGAAAAATTAAACATGGCTGAGAAACATCTTAAAAAGTGTTCCACATCACTAATAATTAAAGGAATGCAAATTAGAACCACTTTAAGACTTCATCTTACTTCAGTAAGACTAGTTATTATCCAGAAAACAAAGAATACCAAATGCTGGAGAGATTGTGGGGAAAGGGGAAGATTCATCCTCTGCTTGTGGCAATGGAAACTTATACAATCCCTATGGACAGCAGTGTGGAGAACTCTCTAGAAATTGACAATGTGCTTACCACCTGACCTAATCATACCATTCCTGGGTATATACCCATAAGACTCATCCTGTTGCAGAGATACATGCCCATCTATGTTTATTGCAGCGCTCTCCACAATAGCAAAGACCCGGAAGCAACCCAAGTGTCCCTCAACTGATGAGTGGATAGAGAAAATGTGGTATATCTACACAATGGAATTCTATGTAGTGGTAAAGGAAGATGGCATCATGAACTTTTCAGGTAAAAGGATGGAACTTGAAGCCATTATGCTAAGTGAAGTAACACAGTCCCAGAAAAACAAAGGGCTAATGGTATCCCTCATTTGTGGATGCTTGCACCAAATCCATAGGGGAAATGCAAGCTAAGAAAAGTTAATGTTATATTTCTTTTTATCTGAAGACAACTATGCTGTTATAATGTGAATTCCTTAACAGCCTCTAGAATTAACTGACCATTTATTTTTAGACTTTGTAATTGTATTATATGTAAGGAGGGTATGTATTCACATATTAGAGTAATATAAAATTAAAGGAAAATGTGAACTCCTAAACATATTTTGGAATTAGCATACAGTTTATTTTCAAAGGTCATGATTTTGGTATATATAGGCATATTTTGGAGCAATCCGAATAGGAGAAAACAACAATGACAAGAAAAGTCTGGATCAAAGAACTGACTGAAACAGTTAACCTCTGCCCAAACAATAAACCTCTACAGAGAAAGACTTTAAATGACTGAGAAAAAGATGCAAGACATGTATGATATAATGCATGAACTGCGGGGAGGGGTCCTGGAAAAGAGAGTGTGTAAATTGGACTGAGATTGGGCTGGAGAGATGGCCTAGCGGTTAGGAGTGCCGACCACTCTTACAGAGGACCCAGGTTCGATCCCCAGCACCCACATGGCGGCTGAGAACCGTCTGAAACTCCAATTCCAGGAGAACTCCAGTTCCAGGGGAATCTGAGACCCTCTTCTGACCCCTGCGGCATTGCACGACATGGGTGCACAAACCCACATGCAGACAGTACATTCATACACATACAGAAATAAAAAAAATTTTTTTAAAAGTTATAAAAAAATTGGACTGAGAAATGGTGTATGAAACACACAAAACATCAATAAAATATTTTATTAAAAAAGAAATATAATGACAAAATAAATGTATTTATGTTTGTCCTTGTATATGATGTATTGACAGAAAAGCTCATTTAAATTTTGTAGCATTAAATAGACCCATAAAAGAAATGACAGAATTATGAGTACATTTTCTACTAATGTTAGAGTATGAATATGATAAAGCATACTGATATGAATGTTTGTTTTGGGCATTTATTGCCTCAGTTTTGACCCAACACTTTGGGTGACCTATATGTGAACCTTACCATCATATCTCACTGAACACCCTGGTTGCTCCAGCCAGTTATTCATCAAAGACAACCATAGGTTATAATCTCATGCAGGTAATGATTATAGAAGATAAAGTTTTATGTGGTCTCTTAAATTCAGTTGTATTATAACTTAAAAAATTTAATGGATATTAGTCTTAAGTATATTAATTCCCTTTATACAATTCTTATTGTTCATGTCAGAAGGCTAGATGGTTATAAACACTACATTCAACATTTTAGGCTCATCAGTGAAAACTTATTCCCCTTTCATCCTGTTGATACATACATTCTCCTTAGAATCATTCCTTAGAACACTCTGTAGGTTACGGTAGTAGACCTTAATGATACTGTATTACCAACTCTCCCCTGAGTGTCATGAATGTGAGCTGATCTAGACTGTCACTATACACAGAATCACATGGAAAATCCTTCCCTAGAGATTTTGTGGCAGTCTACACTTGTTCACATCAACTCTTGCCTTTGACATTCCTTCTCTACCTTTTCCTTGTAGTACTCTTCTTCACGATGTATGTAGATGACCTTCTATTTTGTTTTTGTTTTAATGTTTAAAATTTATTTATTATGTGTATGAATGTAATGTCAGCATGTAGGTTTGTGCACCTGTATCATGCAATGCCTTGGAGGTCAGAAGATGGTGTCAGATTCCCTGGGAACTGGAGTTAAAGGTGGTTCTCAGCCACCTTGTGGATGCTGGGAATCAAACTCAGGTTCTCTGCAAGAGCAGTCGACGCTCTTAATTGCTAGGCCATCTCTCCAGCCCTGACCTTTCACTTTGTATTATTTTCTGTCAGAAACTGTCACTTTACTAAGTTTCATACGTCAAAGGGAAACTATTTTCATCTTAAAAGTCCAACTCAACCAACCAGATTTTCTCTCTCGAGAACGAGGATCCATTACAATAAAAAGAAACAACTGTATGGCTTTTTTCACAATCCCACTTTCTAAACGGTCCCTGAGCCCCAGGTAGGTTGAGTTTAATATAGAAGTTCTGTCCATGGACCCACACTCTACTCACTTATTTTCTATGTGTTGACTTTTTGTGGCCTTTGTGTTTTATGTCCTCTCTTGTATGAGATTTGTTGATGAGAGCTGAAAGATTCATTAGTAATTTCTCTAGTCTTTGCTCCACTATGTTCCATCAGTTTTAAATATAGTGTCATTGTAGATGTGTTAGTTAGGGATTTCACAAACACTTATTCTCTATACCAGACAAGTTGTGGAATTCTGTAACTCAACAGATTTTATAGATTAGACAGAAAGATAGATATATAGATAGATAGATAGATAGATAGATAGATAGATAGATAGATAGATGATAGATAGATAGAAAGATAGATACATGATAGATAGATAGATACATGATGGACAATAGATAATAGAAATACAGATATAAGTATAGATATAAACATATAGATTGCAATATTAATCAGGAAGTGTTCTTGTAACTGAGATGGAGTAGTGGTGTGGGAAAAGTTTGAAGGAGGAAAAGAAAGAGTGGAAATAATATTATACAGTACTAATGTATGAAATCCTCCAAAACAAAAAATGCATAAAATTTTAAAAAAAGAGCACATGAAATCAGAAGGGAAACATGGTGGGGAGGAATAGAATATATGTAAGGAACCATGGCAGTAGGGAAGAAGGGAACTCAGACGAAGGGGGATGGTGTGAGCAGACTATATGAGGATGGGAAAAGGAAGGATGAGGGAGGCTGGATGGAATGAGAGAGGAAAAAAAAGATGATTGAGTATGGGTGGTGTGAGAAGACAGGAAAATACATTGGCTCAGGAAACCCCTGAGGAATATATATCAGGTGTTTGAACATTAGTGTTTGAACATCTGAGCTGTACAGCAAGATATAGGGGTGGCAAAGAGCACAGTGTCAAACAAGAGGGTCCTCCCTTTGAGTAGTTGGTCAGAGTAGTACACTGGATTCCAGAAATAAAACAGTCTATGGCTGGATCCTGGTGTTATCTCCCAGAACTCAGAGATAAGACCTTACTGCTGAAGACAGGAAATACATTGGACACAGGACTTGGAGCAAGGAAGATGCAACTGCCCTGGAAGCCATCTCCCTGAAAACTAGCTCTCATAGATCTAGAGGATATTATGCAAACTGCTAATGGAGTAAATCAATCAAAGATCCTACCCAACCGTAGAGGCAATAACCATAACTACTGGCACAGCAAACTACCTCTATTGGTACAGCAGTGGCACTGTTAGGAAATTTCTCATCATATGCTAAATACGGTTCCTTGTATTTACAGACAAGGATTCTGTAGACCACTCATCATTAAGGAAGCTACCTGAACAGATGGAGGCTACTGCCTAGTCCTACATAGTCACATGCTAGGTGACATGTCTGGAACCTCTACACCTAAGTAAGGCTCATGGAATATATTGGAACAAGAGTGGAGAAAATAAGTGGGTATACCTCAACACTCATCAGAAAAGCTTGCTCATAGAACAGAGTGCAGTAACAGAAGGCCACACCTAGTTAAGTTTTAGAAACTTAAGAGACTACAGAGTCTGTAACATTAGATAAGACTACAGTATTAAAACTCAACCACCAAAGGTTCAGGGAACATTGAGGAAGAGGTGCTAAGAAGATTTTAAGAGACAGGTTTCATCCTTGAATGTAGGGAAGCAGAGGCTCTCAGGACCCTGGAAGCTTGCTCGTGCAAACTTAAGGCAATGGTGTCATGGAACACAAGACATGCCAACTCAGAGTGGAGCGAGGGAAATGAGCAGCAGGTTGGCTGTTCCTAGAAGCTTTTGGAGACTGATTATTGCCAGGGAGAGGGAGAATAGAACTCCTTAATATCTCTAGATAGGCTGACTAGAGATGAACTTACACTCATGGACATCTATGTACAAATGATTGACCAGAGAGGACCTAACATGTATGGCAGAATGAATGAGGTCTTGTGGTAGTTTGGGGTGCATGGATTGGGAGAGAGGATCTAAATTTGATTAAGAACTGTTGTATGGGGCTGGAGAGATAGCCTAGCAGTTAAGAGCATCAACTGCTCTTGCAGAGGACCGGAGTTTGATCCCCAGCACCCACATGGTGGCTGAGAACCAACTGTGTGTTCCAGGGGAATCTGAATCCCTCTTCTGACCTCCCCAGCATTGCATGACACTGGTGCACAAACCTGCGTGCAGACAGTACATTCATACACATAAAAAAATAAAATTAAAAAATAAAGAAAAGAACCGTTGTATGAAATGTACAAATGCTCAACAAAATTGTTTTTAGATGTAAAAGATATTGTCTTTGAGCTCAGGTGCCTTTCTGGTTAGACCTCTCTGTTCGATGACTAGCAGAGTGCCACCCTTCACCTCACAAGGTTTACAAAGAAACATCTACCCATTGTACACACTTACATTTGGATAACTTTTGTGTCAGATGTTATAAGCTAGGTATTTCTGTTCAATTTGTTATGCAAAATGCTTCAAACGTTTCCAATTGATATAGCCTTATTCAGGACCAAAAGATTAGAACAAACATTAGCTTTACATTTCTAATCTTCCTTTATATAAAAAGAAGAGTATGCTGCTCAAAGTGCTTTCCAGTGTCCTTATAGCCTTGAACCAAACACTTTAGACTAGAATATCTCAGGCTGAAATATGTCTCAACTGATGTTTATGTAAATTCTCATTTATAAAACTTTCAGTATTTCAGTATAAAGCCCTAAATCTTATGCTTTAATGTGTGTTGTGTAGGGTTCGGGAAAATAGGAAATAAAATAAGTATATTTTATTGATTAAAGTGGAAATTTTTAAACTTCTGGGCCCTGATTTTTTTCAAGTTTTACAATGGGCCAATAATAAACAAAGTAAAAATGAGAATGACAAATGCATGGCAATTTCCTTTTAGATAAGTCTACATACTTCATACTTTGAGATTTGACTAGAAATTATACACACATTTTTTACTTAGTTTTTATCAGAACAGTTAACAATACAGCATATTTTAAATTACTTTCTAAATTTTAGTTTTTCAAAAAGACATTTTAATTTCCAGCATTTTTCTTGTGTCATAAGACATAAAAGCTCTATGCTGCAAAAATATTTGTCAATTTAATCTAGTTGCATTTAAATGTGATTATTTTTCATAGTTTTTGAATATTGAGCCTGAGTGAGAGAAATCTGTCTTAATGATCACAGTAGCACTTAACAGTTGCATCTAATAAACAATGGCTATTTTATTATAATGACATAAAATATTATTTTCCCCTTGTATAATAGAAAAATATAAGCACCGCACATGCATTTAGAATATAATTTTTATTTCCTTTTTTTCTTTTTGAGTCATGGTCTCCCTGTAGCCCCAGCTGGCCTTTAACTTGTTCCACAGACCAGGCTGGCCTTGAACTAACAGAGATCTGCCTGCCTCTGCTTCACGAGTGCACCAGTAGGCCCAGCCTTAGAGTATTAAAATCTCTAAATTTTACAAGAGCATATTTCAAAATATAAATCAATTCATATTTATGTTAGAATTAATAATTTAGTTTGTTGCATAAAGTAGCAAATACAAACAGGTCATACTTTCATAAATGGTATAAAATATGCTTAGTAAATATCCCATATGATTATACTGGACCTGTTAAGTACTACATAACGTAAATATGAGGGAACTACATAAAATAAGCATAAGGGAACTATATAACTAGGTAACATAAACATGAGGTAACTACATTGTATTCATGAACCCATTCTGTTGATATTTTATCCAGAATGACAGCTTAACAACTGTTCAAATTAGAAATGAAATGTGGGAATCCTTATTTTATTCCAGATATCAGAGGAAATACTTTTATATTTTCTATATTTATTATAAGTTTTGCTATTTCTTTAACTATATGGTCTTCATTAGTTATTATTTTTTGGTGTGAATGTATTATGATGTGCTTGTATGAGACCATGTGCCAAGCTACGTGTATAGAGGTCAGGAGACTACATTGTGGACACAGTTCTCCATTCTATCTTTGTATGGTTTCCAATGATCAACCTCAGACTGTCCGGCTTACACTGCAAGCAGCATTATCTGCTGAGCCAATTTGCCTGTCCAGCCTTTCTTATTTTGCTGTATGGGCCATTGATTTCCAAATTTTCAGGCATTTTGATATATATGCTCTTATTCAATATAACACTCATAGTGATAGAGAAATAAAGCAAGACAAACATAAAATCTAATAAGAAAGGAAGACATAAATCAATACCTATTCACAAACGACACGTTTCTATAGTAAAAGGATCCTATAGATTCTATCATAAATGTCTTTCACTACAAAAAAAAAAAAATTCAGGAAAGTTCCAGATGCAAAATCGTCATACAGGGGCTGGAGAGATGGCCTAGCGGTTAAGAGCGCCAACTGCTCTTGCAGAGGACCCAGGTTCGATCCCCAGCACCCACATGGCAGCTGAGAACCGTCTTTAGCTCCAGTTCCAGGGGAATCTGACACCCTCTTCTGACCTCCACCGCATTGCAGGACACGGGTGCACAAACCTACATGCAGACAGTATATTCACGCACATAAAAAATAAATAAAATAAAAAAAGTCATACAAATAAAATAACAAGCTTTCATCTATGCAAATAACGAACTCAAGACAAAAGAAATTGGATGAATATTCCTTTTATAATAACTATAAAAAGAGCTGGGGGGGGGCTGGAGAGATAGCCTATCGGTTAAGAGCACCGACTGCTCTTGCAGAGGACCCGGGTTTGATCTCCAGCACCCACATGGCGGCTAAGAATGGTCTGTAACTCTAATGCCAGGAGAACTCCAGTTCTAGGGGAATCCGAGACCCTCTTCTGACCTCCGCGGCATTGCACGACACGGGTGCACAGACCTACATGCAGACAGTACATTCATACACATACAAAAATAAATAAATTAAAAAAATAAAAAGAGCTAGGAATGAACCGTACCAAAATCATGCAAATCTCCCACAATGTAAACTTTAAGACACTGAAAAAAGCAAACCAAATAAAACATTAGACGGTGGAATGACCATCCACTCCCTTAGATTTGCTTACTTAATGTCATGAAATTAAGCCTTATATAAAGTGATCTACAAATGAAATATCCCCATTTTAATTTCAATGAAATTTTTTCTGAACTAAAAAAAGTGCCAGTCATAGGTAACACATCTACAACTGAACCTTTACACCTAAGATTCATGGAATACAGTGGAATGAGTGTTATAGAGAAATCTATTTACCTCTCCTCACCAGTGATGCTTCCTTATACAACAGAGTGTGATGCACAAAGAAGGCCACAACAGGCAAACTTTTAAGTAATAAGAGACTGCAGAATGTGTGTTCATGAATAGGACTTCTATATTAAACCTCATCCACCAGTGGCTCAGGAGTCCCTTGTGGAAGAGGGGGTGGAAAGAATTTAAGAGAAAGGGCTTGTTCATTAACAGAGAAGTAGAGACTTTCAGACCACTGGCGCTTGCACATGTGAACTCCTGGCAATTGTTGCATCGAGCATAAGACTCATGCCAGTGCAATCTGAAAAAAGGTCCACAGGGGAGCAAGAGGAATGGGCGGCATGCCACCCCTAGAATGAGAACTGTTGGTGACTTATTACTCCTGAGTGAGGGATAGTATGCCTTATTACAATCTCTAGATAGGCTGAATCCAGTGGATGAATTTGAACTGAAAGACATGGGCACATGTACATGACTGGATAGGACCACATGTATGGAGGTGTACATGAGGTCTGTTAGAGCTCTTTAACATCTCTGTAAAAACAAAATTATTGTAGGTTAAATATTGATCCTCATATTTACAATCAAGTATACCTTACACCCTTCATCAAAGAAGCTTCTTTTTACCACAGATGGACATTATTACAGAGTATCACAACTGAGCACAAACAGACAATATACATTTGAGAGATACTCAACCCTAGGTGACACATCTATAGAAGAACCTCTATAACTAAGGCTTATGGAACACGGAAGAATGGGGGTATAGAGAAAAAAACTAATAGATCATCACCTTTCATAACTGAAACCTCCTCATGTGTGATGTACACAGAAGACCACACCTAGCCAAAGTGCAAAGAATAAGAGACTTTGGAATACATGTCCCTGGGTATGATTCATATATTAAACTCTACCCACCCATGAGTCAGGGAACATTGGGTAAGATATGGTAGAAAAATTTTAAGAGCCATGTTTGCAGCATGGACATAAGGAAACTAAAGGTTTTCAGGCTTCTGGGAAGTTGTTCATACGAACTGAAATGATGGCAGTATGTACAAGATTCATGCTGATTCAGTCAGATAAAATCTCAGCATAAAACTGAAGAAATGGACAGCAGGCCCCAAACTTAGCTATAGAAATATTGGCAACTGATTACTGTGGGGTGATAAGCAATGTAGGTGGTTAGGGAACTAGAATTCCCAATCCATCTGCCTCAACCTCCACAGTACTAGACTTACACTCATTTCATCTGGCTTTTTTTTTTCTAATTTTCTTTAAAATCATTGTATTAATAGCTGAACTTATGTATAATGCAACTCACGTTTTATAAACTGATTTATGTGCTCTTTTTCTTGAGCCTGTATGAAGGGAAGATAAAAAGACCTTATATATCCTTTTAATTTCTGCTGCCCAGGTTATCTGTAACTCCTGAGTGGAAGGGCTTCTTTCAGTCTCCCAAATAGATGTGAGTGGCTGGGAATGCAACTGTGTGCCACAATGCCCACCCAGACAAATACTTATTTTAAAATGTGAATTTAGTTAATATGGTGTTCAATTAATAAGTCATAAAGGATAATCAGGTACTAAATTTCTGTGATGCTTTGGCAAGGAAACAATGTGTCAGAAACATACTGCTATTATATGTGAAGCACTTAGAATTGAAAGAATTATTCAAATGAATTAAATGCTCTATTTCTGTGATGTCAAATAGTACATGATTTCATTGTCCCTTTCAGTTGTTTCTATGAAGTAATGAGTGTACAGAAAACTCACTATTGTTCTTTTGTGAAATTGACACTGCTCATCTTAAATGCTCCTTCAAAAATCTCCATCAAGGCTTGCATAAATTATAGAGCACTATGGTTTGAAGATATGAAATTAGAACTCAGGAATTCCACGAATTTAATTTTAAACTCAGTGCTCCCAGATGCACATCTTTCTGAACAGTCCATTAATCAGAAAAGCTAGAAACTATTCATCATACTTCAGTGAAACAATTCTTTCATGTGTTCCTGCCTTTGTTGGGCGATACATTTTGAAAATTGCTTACTCTTGGGCATTTTATCCATTTTAAGATAAAATATCATGCCATCAACGAAAAATCCAGTCCATAATGATCTGAAAATGTGCTGATCATTTTTTAAAACATTCTGGCAAGCTGTCAAGATCAAATAGTCAGCACTTGAATCTTCACAAGCTTGAAAGATTTGACTATTAAAACATGATTTTATATTTGGAAAATTCATCATTATATATACATATATATGAAGAACATTTTTCATAACAGAAAAATAAAATGCTAAGTGAATGTTCCATTTAATGCTTCTAACTGCTGTAAACTTTCAGAAGTTAGCACAAGAGAGGAAGGGAAGATGACATCAACTGAGATCCTAGAACAGTTATGCTAGTGATGGCGGACCTTGCACTATACAAGGGGAGGATCTTCCAATGTAAAACTTCTTCTCTAGCTCAGATTACAACCATTTTGTCTTCCTTCACTCAGCAGTCCAAGTCCAGTAAAGAAACAAAAACTGATGATAACAACTCTTATTGTATTACTTAGGGCCACATTTGTCGTTAAAAGTGAAATTTCCTTTTTACAGCAATAAGGTTTTCTTTTCTAATTTTCATTTTTTATTGATGTTTTGTGTATTTTACACATCATTTTCCAATTCAGTTCAGGCATATTTCCCCTTCCCTTCCCCCCACCCCACCCCACCCCATCCCAGATCATGCATTCTGCTGTAAGTTTTCTGCATCTTTCACTGTTTTTTTGTTTTGTTTTGTTTTCATTTTTTTAACAATAAGTGATAATTTGTGAGTACAAGCATCCTTCATGTAAAATGAGTTTGCAAGCAGTTGTGCCCAAACCTACACAGCCCATGGGTCCCACCATCCAGCGGCAGGGGAGGGTGTGTGTGCTTGTATGTTCAATCAAGTGGATCAAATGAGTGTCTGGACTATATTGTTGCAGTTTCACCATTCACCCCAATTACAGCCCTTACATTCTACCACTCCCCTCTTCCGCGGATTGTTCTCTAGGCTTAGAAAAGGGGCACAGGTGGATGAGAAGCAAAACAGTCTACTTTCTCTGGAGCTGTTGTCTTGGACTCTGGTCAATTCTGGCTGTTTCCTTTCATGGGCTGACAGTTTGTCCAGGAATAATCTTTTGATCCTACTAATGAAGCACACCCAATTAGATATATAGGTATTTAAACAATACTAATTGTTATGGTAGGTTACTTTGGTATAGACACAGATGTTTGGATGGTATGTTAATCCAGGAATTACATTTTTTTCTTCTAAATATGACAGGGTCTTACTGTGGCTTATAACATCTCCTAACCACTAGAGGATGTAAGCTTGTGGCATCAGCCGTGGGTTATTCCACCAAGGAGAGACCTAATAGCCAATTAGATTTGAGATATACAGGCATATATAAGGCTACCACTGCTGCACAGTATTTCCAAGCAGGTGAGGTGTAGCTGGTGCTGACAGAGGAGTCTTGCTTGGCTAAAGGAGAACTATATTTGCTTTATTGGTTTAGTGGCCTTTGGTAACACTCTCTGGTATTCCAGAGACCATTTGTACACTTGCAAGTGTGGCCTCAATACATCTTTCCCATGTTTACATCAGGTCTTCGACAGCAGGGCCTTATCGCCTCTCTTCTAGCAGGTATCTCAGTTTGGAGGCAAGGAGCCTTTCCCTTTTGTGGAGGCTTGGATCCCCTGGCCAACATCTCCTTGGTAGAAAAATCCATTGCTGATGTCAGAGCTCCTGTATTAATATATTTTGCTTAAGTGCATAGCTTAAGGAGACTTTAGTATTATATTTGGTTCTGAATAGAGAATAATCCTTTTCACAGTTCCTATGTCTATCCTAAATGGGGAAACAACAGAAGCATTCCCCTTAAGGGTAGGAACTCAGCAAGGCTGCCCCCTGTCACCACTCCTTTTCTATATAGTGCTTGAAACCCTTGCTAGGACAATAAGGCAAGAAAAGGAAATTAAAGGAGTTCTAATTGGAAAAGAGGAAGTCAAACTATCCCTTTTTGCTGATGATATGATTGTCTACTTAAGGGATGTTAAGAACTCCACCAGGAAACTCCTAGAAATGATTAAGAACTTCAGCAAAGTGGCAGGATACAAAATAAATCTAGAAAAATCAGTAGCCTTTCTCTACACCAACAATAAGCAACTGAAGAAGGAATACAAGGAGACCTTACCACTCACAATAGTCTCAAAAACAATAAAATACCTAGGAACAAACCTAACCAAAGACACCAAGGATCTCTACAACAAAAATTTTATAACTCTGAAGAAGGAAATTGAAGAAGACATCAGAAGATGGGCAAACCTCCCATGCTCATAGATTGGGAAAATAAATACAGTAAAAATGTCCATTCTACCTAAACTCATATACAGATTTAATGCAATCCCAAACAAAATCCCCAAGATCAATAGGGTTTTCATATATCTCCACAGGCTCTCCTGAAACAACACACAGTGCAATGTAAATGCATATTGTCATGTAGGAAATTAAACGTGTGTATTCTTTACTTGTACTCAGGTACACTGAATAGCCAATACTTACTTCACTGCTGTCACTGAAAGAGAGCCTCGCAGCATATATTATTTAGTTTATGGGGTGGAATTCAAATCTACTTCAAGCATGAAATTCACTAAGGCATGGATGACAATTCAGATATGGTACAGGCACCAAACTTATTTCTCATAATCCATTTGAGAAATGTTTGTTCATAGTTATTTCTATATATTGATACAAAGGGGTCCATTTATAAATATGAACATATGCTGAGAAGCAGATTAACTTTTCTTCTATGTGCTTTGAGTAGTCATGCAGGCAGCTTAATACACAGTTTTTAATTTCCACTTTTCTCATTTCACAAAGCAAAGCAAATTAAGCACATATAGTGGTGAGACATGAGATAATCTGCTAAGCCTGAGCATTGCTTCTAATAATTCAGCTTGTGTGTATCAATTACTAAGTATTTTCAACAACTTGATTCACTTTTCACCTAGTCACAGAATTTCATTTGACAAATTTTGCTTACCTATGTGAAACACTTGAATTCTAGGATCACTTTTATTGGTTTATAAACACATAATTATATCTTAAAAATAAATACAATAATATACCTTGATTAAAATTTTAAAATAAATAAGACCAACATAACACGACAGTAACCAAATACTAATATCGCTTTCAAAATAGATACATAGAAAATTTACAATAATATTACAGAATTTCTGTATGTTTCTTCTTCATGTATCCCTATATTAATGTCTTAAATTAATATGATATAAAAAGTCAGTTTGGATTTATTTTAATAAAAGACATATCTTATTTGGATTACCTGAGTTGTTGCCTACCTTTATCAATTCAACAATCTCATGTATGATACAGCATTGCATTTAGTGATCCAGTCTCATTTACTTTGTCTATGTATTCATTTTTAACTGTATTAGATTCATTCCTTCATAAAATACACAGCATTATTTCTAAATGAAAGTAACAGTTGCATAATATATATTTTGACAGTATTTTACCCCAGTTTTAAGTTTTGTAGCTTTCTTATATTGTTTTCCTCTGATAACAAATGATAGTCTGTAACTTAATGCTATCACTAAATAGGAGAGCATGAAAGTTGACTCTCCATTATGGGAACTAGAAACAGGTTAGATGGTTCCAATACAGTACATCACTTTTAATACTGTCCATATCTCAGATTACAAGAGACATTTTCTATTGATCAGAAAATTTCCTTTTATCAAAGTAGAAAATATATTAACATTACAAAATAAATACCGAGTTTTTATTTGTCTGCCATTATACTAATAAGGCAGTTCATTCCACTAATAGGTTTCTTAGTGCTGAACTATGCATTCATCCTCTGTAGAGGAAATTCTAAAACAAATCCTAGAATCCCCTTCAGTTTAATATACTCTACTTTCCTCAATTTGAATGTTAAGACCAAATGAATGAATAATGTTACTTCTGTGAAGATGTCGTTTCACAGCACAAACAAATGAATATTGATAAAACTAAGTTCATAAATAAATCAATATTTTTCTATTTATATTTAATTTGTACACTCTATATATCTTTAATCACAATTAGTCCCCCTCCCTTATCTGCACACCTTTTAGCCCCCCAGCCCTATTTCATGTATTTTTGTGTGATAAGTTAACGCCTATCTAACCATGTTTGTGTCTCTGTCCTTCAGTATGAGTTCATCCATTGGAGCCTCTTAAGCCAATCTAGTTTCACTCTGTAAAAGAGTGATATATCTAATTATAAGCAATATTACTTTTGTATTTTAGCATTATTTTGAGAATCTTTCATTCAATCATTTGGAGGATAATTGATTTGGACAAACATTTCTAAATCAATTGGAAACATAGTGTAAAGGTCAAGACGGGCACTCCCTGCCTCTGCCTCAGGAGTGCTGGTATTAAAGGTGTGTGCCAGCATGCCTTGCTATCAACTTTATTTTTAAAAGACAGGGAATATCCATTGTGCCAGAAGATATTTATGATTGCGTGGATGCAGACTATCATAAGCATCTTTTCCAGATTTCGTGGTTTTGTGTAGCAACCTTCCTTTCAATAATTCATGCTAATAAGTGATCTTTATTTTATGTCATGTGTGAATATGTTCTGAGAAAAAAAATTAGGAAATCACAGATAGGAATAAAAGTTTAATGGTAAAAATTTTAAAACATTGTACACCATATTTCTATTGCAGATATTCTTTTTATTACCTCCACTTAAGCTTGTTTATTTCTTTTAAAACAATTTGTTCTCTAAGGAAGTATGAAAACACAGGTTCTCTGTGTGTAGAAGCTTACTTAATGTGCTATGCACTCCCTTATGGCCTTTTCCCTAGGCTATTTTCTATGGCACCAAGAGATGAATTTTGGATGTCAATTAATGATGGAAGATAGGTCACAATGATTGTTTTTATTGGAAAGTTGGATAGCCTTAGAAAATATAAATATATGCAGTTTATGTGGGATACTTAAATGACTTCTTAACTTTTATCCAAATGTTAAAGACTGTAGCAACTTCATATTTAATGAATACTGCATTATATTTTCAAACGTTTTCTAGGGCTTATTTGCTTTTTTTTTTCCTATTCCTGCCTAGCTTCATGTTCTAAAGTAGAATTCTTTGAGAAAAAATTACATTCATATTGTAAGTGATAAAACATGACCATACTAAAGTTATGACTGAATACCACAAGATTACTTTGATGTTAGCCAATAAAACCTTTATAAAGAAGAAACCCTGAAAAATCAAGGAGATGTTACTAAGATTGAGCATGCTTTCTTTGGTATATGTGAATATTAAGCATAATAATGAAAACAAAAGTACAATTACAAACACAGCTATGCAATAAATACTTCATAATTTCGATTGAGTATTTCATAATAACATTTTGAGACATTGGTTTAAGCTGTACCCTAGGGTTATACCAAGCAGGGATATGGCAGCTAATACCACTGAATACCTCCCTGTTCTTTCATTTTCAAAATTTTTATTATATATGGATGAATGTTTTGCCTGCATGAATGTAAGTGCACAACATCCATATAATGCCAAAAGTGGTCAGAAGAGGACAATGGATGTCCTGGAACAAAATTATGAACATATATCTGTGCTCTTAGAGCACTGGGCACAGAACCTGTGTCATTTGCAAAGCAGCCAGTGGTCTTAACTGCTGCACCATCTGTCCAGCCTTCATCTGAAAAGTTCTTATATGAAAGATATTTATATTCACTCGTTATCCATGGTCAACCTGAGGTAGTCCCATCTCTCCTTACTCTGTAGATGGGATAATACAGAATTATATTTCAGAATCATTTGCTATAAGTTTGACAATGAATTTAAACTCTTAAATGTGAATACATACCTGTGTTCTTCCCCCATGAGATTCTCTTTCTTATGTGAGCTAATCATAGATCAGAAGTGTGTAGTTTTGTATTTTTTTTCCTGAATTCAATTACTGAAAGATTATTTTTACATAGAATAAAATCTGCCTGACTTGAATATCTAAGCTTTTATTTAAAAAAATGTATGTGCTCAATTTATTTCCTTAATCAAATTTAAAACACTTTTGCTACTTTAAAATGTTCCCAACAGTTGTTTTCCATGTCATCTTGCCCAAAGTTCACATCAAATTGTAGTTATTACCTGATTTCTGTTACTTAAATAAACCCTGCCTCTTCTCCAACCACAAGTAGACAGGTCAAACTATGTAATCACATCTGTCCAATTACTAATCAGAATTTAGTACAAATGAAATTATATAGAGGGGCTTGAGAGATGGCCTAGTGGTTAAGAGCGCAGACCGCACTTACAGAGGACCCGGGTTCCATCCCCAGCAACCACATGGCTGCCAAGAGCTGTCTGAAACTCCAATTCCCAGAGAACTTCAGTTCCAGGGGAATCCGACACCGTCTTCTGACCTCCACGGCGTTGCATGACACGGGTGCACAGACTTGCATGCAGACAATACATTCATACACATACCGAAATAAATAAAATTAAAATAATAAATAAAGAAATTATATGGAGAATAAAATCCTTAGCCAGGAAAACAAAGAAATAGTAACTGAAGAATTAAAACAGACTAACAATTCTTTTCACTATTTAATAATTTATAGAGTAATCCAAAGCTTCTAATTATGAAATGATTTTCCATCTCTATGTCCACAAAGTAGTCAGTCTCAAAACAACAGCAAAAAAAATTGTTAGAGTCTCAGTTGAAATTAGATTCCCTCTCTCTCTCTCCCTCAAATATAAAGAGTATGCATATATATAATTATATATAAAGAAATGTATATGAATATGTAAAGAAAATGTTCCATCAAGATATTTCTGAGGGTAAAGGTGCTTGTTTCACAAACCAGGCAATTTGAGTTTGAGACCCCAAACTCATTTGAAAGTAGAAGGAGAGAATCCAATCTAAAATATAGTTTTTGACCTCCATGTATGTACTGCTAAATGCATGCCTTCACACACTTCATTCACAGACACAATAAAATAATAATTTTTACCTAAAAAATGTCTAATTTGATAATTTCAAATAAAAGGCAAAGGTCATTTGCTTTTATACATTTATAACTTTAATATTTCTTTAAATACATGTTAATTTCTAAGTTAATAACAGCTTTATTTACAAAATATTCTATGTAATGAATTGATAATACTAAATGTACAATTTTTGAGTTACAAAGCACTCTATTTTATTATTGTTATCACATAGTATACATTTTGCTTTGACTCTGCCATTCTCAATATTCCCAAAGATACATTTCACAACCAGACTGCTTCCAAATTTTCACCACAATATTTAGTTGAGTCAATAAAAACTCATAAGATGTTTTCACATCAACTTTATGCATAAGTTATTGTGAAATAATTCTTTAAGACTTGGAGCTGTTGACACTTGGGGCTGGGTGAATCTTTGTGCTGGGGTTCACCCCATTCTCTGTAAGATACTTAGCATCATTATGGACCTCAGTTTTATAGATGCAAGAAGCATCACTAAACGCTACACAGAATGGCCAGATCTCTGGGTGACAGTAAAACCATCTGAATTGGCCTAACAAAACTAATTCTCTAGACAGGGGTCTAAAAATGGACAAAACAAAAATAAAAAAAAACAAAAACTTAACAATGTAAACCATAAATATGAAAATCTGCATCACAAGAAACATTTTAAGAGTTCAATGTTCTGGGAGTTTGAGAGTAAGAGGTATGTTGGAATTGGTTTCTTTTGTTATACTAATTGCAGTACATAAATGTTTCATGGTTTATACTATATCTGCATATTATTTTGATTTGAAGAATGATGTATATGCTCCAAAGATATTTGCATTCAAGTCAATAGATTTTTCTAATGTACTATTAATTATTCAACACAAACAGACTAGTTCATATCACAGCTAATCTACTGCCTGGAAAATAGAAGTACAGCTTAGTATCTGTAGTGATTTTAATTCTGAGACTTAAAATGAATCTATGTTTTATTGTCATTATCATATTTTTCTTTATTATTAAGTATAACTTGATCACCTAAATATACAGTTTGTGGTTAAATTTTATTGTATTAGTGTTCTCTAGATCATCAGAACTAACAGAAAGAATACATATATAATATATATGATTTATTATAGTTTAAAAAAATAACAACAGGTAAATAACATTCGAGAGTCTGATAATTTCTTGGTTCTTTGTTTCTTGAATTTGGATACCTCAGCATTGGGCATATTTCCTCAGAGGCTGTCTTATATTGAGAGGCTGAGAACCAGGTAGCTCCTCACTCCACAGCTATATGATGGAGGTTTTCTGCAGAACCTTGGTCAAAGATGGAAGACTATGTTTTTTGCTGTTGCTGTTAGCATCTTTTTTATTACTTCTTTATTTTTTTTAACAACAAGTAATAATTTATGAGTACAAGCATCCTTCATGTAAAACCAATTTGCCAGCAGTTGTGTCNCCTTCTATTTTGTTTTTGTTTTAATGTTTAAAATTTATTTATTATGTGTATGAATGTAATGTCAGCATGTAGGTTTGTGCACCTGTATCATGCAATGCCTTGGAGGTCAGAAGATGGTGTCAGATTCCCTAGGAACTGGAGTTAAAGGTGGTTCTCAGCCACCTTGTGGATGCTGGGAATCAAACTCAGGTTCTCTGCAAGAGCAGTCGACGCTCTTAATTGCTAGGCCATCTCTCCAGCCCTGACCTTTCACTTTGTATTATTTTCTGTCAGAAACTGTCACTTTACTAAGTTTCATACGTCAAAGGGAAACTATTTTCATCTTAAAAGTCCAACTCAACCAACCAGATTTTCTCTCTCGAGAACGAGGATCCATTACAATAAAAAGAAACAACTGTATGGCTTTTTTCACAATCCCACTTTCTAAACGGTCCCTGAGCCCCAGGTAGGTTGAGTTTAATATAGAAGTTCTGTCCATGGACCCACACTCTACTCACTTATTTTCTATGTGTTGACTTTTTGTGGCCTTTGTGTTTTATGTCCTCTCTTGTATGAGATTTGTTGATGAGAGCTGAAAGATTCATTAGTAATTTCTCTAGTCTTTGCTCCACTATGTTCCATCAGTTTTAAATATAGTGTCATTGTAGATGTGTTAGTTAGGGATTTCACAAACACTTATTCTCTATACCAGACAAGTTGTGGAATTCTGTAACTCAACAGATTTTATAGATTAGACAGAAAGATAGATATATAGATAGATAGATAGATAGATAGATAGATAGATAGATAGATAGATGATAGATAGATAGAAAGATAGATACATGATAGATAGATAGATACATGATGGACAATAGATAATAGAAATACAGATATAAGTATAGATATAAACATATAGATTGCAATATTAATCAGGAAGTGTTCTTGTAACTGAGATGGAGTAGTGGTGTGGGAAAAGTTTGAAGGAGGAAAGGAAAGAGTGGAAATAATATTATACAGTACTAATGTATGAAATCCTCCAAAACAAAAAATGCATAAAATTTTAAAAAAAGAGCACATGAAATCAGAAGGGAAACATGGTGGGGAGGAATAGAATATATGTAAGGAACCATGGCAGTAGGGAAGAAGGGAACTCAGACGAAGGGGGATGGTGTGAGCAGACTATATGAGGATGGGAAAAGGAAGGATGAGGGAGGCTGGATGGAATGAGAGAGGAAAAAAAAGATGATTGAGTATGGGTGGTGTGAGAAGACAGGAAAATACATTGGCTCAGGAAACCCCTGAGGAATATATATCAGGTGTTTGAACATTAGTGTTTGAACATCTGAGCTGTACAGCAAGATATAGGGGTGGCAAAGAGCACAGTGTCAAACAAGAGGGTCCTCCCTTTGAGTAGTTGGTCAGAGTAGTACACTGGATTCCAGAAATAAAACAGTCTATGGCTGGATCCTGGTGTTATCTCCCAGAACTCAGAGATAAGACCTTACTGCTGAAGACAGGAAATACATTGGACACAGGACTTGGAGCAAGGAAGATGCAACTGCCCTGGAAGCCATCTCCCTGAAAACTAGCTCTCATAGATCTAGAGGATATTATGCAAACTGCTAATGGAGTAAATCAATCAAAGATCCTACCCAACCGTAGAGGCAATAACCATAACTACTGGCACAGCAAACTACCTCTATTGGTACAGCAGTGGCACTGTTAGGAAATTTCTCATCATATGCTAAATACGGTTCCTTGTATTTACAGACAAGGATTCTGTAGACCACTCATCATTAAGGAAGCTACCTGAACAGATGGAGGCTACTGCCTAGTCCTACATAGTCACATGCTAGGTGACATGTCTGGAACCTCTACACCTAAGTAAGGCTCATGGAATATATTGGAACAAGAGTGGAGAAAATACGTGGGTATACCTCAACACTCATCAGAAAAGCTTGCTCATAGAACAGAGTGCAGTAACAGAAGGCCACACCTAGTTAAGTTTTAGAAACTTAAGAGACTACAGAGTCTGTAGCATTAGATAAGACTACAGTATTAAAACTCAACCACCAAAGGTTCAGGGAACATTGAGGAAGAGGTGCTAAGAAGATTTTAAGAGACAGGTTTCATCCTTGAATGTAGGGAAGCAGAGGCTCTCAGGACCCTGGAAGCTTGCTTGTGCAAACTTAAGGCAATGGTGTCATGGAACACAAGACATGCCAACTCAGAGTGGAGCGAGGGAAATGAGCAGCAGGTTGGCTGTTCCTAGAAGCTTTTGGAGACTGATTATTGCCAGGGAGAGGGAGAATAGAACTCCTTAATATCTCTAGATAGGCTGACTAGAGATGAACTTACACTCATGGACATCTATGTACAAATGATTGACCAGAGAGGACCTAACATGTATGGCAGAATGAATGAGGTCTTGTGGTAGTTTGGGGTGCATGGATTGGGAGAGAGGATCTAAATTTGATTAAGAACTGTTGTATGGGGCTGGAGAGATAGCCTAGCAGTTAAGAGCATCAACTGCTCTTGCAGAGGACCGGAGTTTGATCCCCAGCACCCACATGGTGCCTGAGAACCAACTGTGTGTTCCAGGGGAATCTGAATCCCTCTTCTGACCTCCCCAGCATTGCATGACACTGGTGCACAAACCTGCGTGCAGACAGTACATTCATACACATAAAAAAATAAAATTAAAAAATAAAGAAAAGAACCGTTGTATGAAATGTACAAATGCTCAACAAAATTGTTTTTAGATGTAAAAGATATTGTCTTTGAGCTCAGGTGCCTTTCTGGTTAGACCTCTCTGTTCGATGACTAGCAGAGTGCCACCCTTCACCTCACAAGGTTTACAAAGAAACATCTACCCATTGTACACACTTACATTTGGATAACTTTTGTGTCAGATGTTATAAGCTAGGTATTTCTGTTCAATTTGTTATGCAAAATGCTTCAAACGTTTCCAATTGATATAGCCTTATTCAGGACCAAGAGATTAGAACAAACATTAGCTTTACATTTCTAATCTTCCTTTATATAAAAAGAAGAGTATGCTGCTCAAAGTGCTTTCCAGTGTCCTTATAGCCTTGAACCAAACACTTTAGACTAGAATATCTCAGGCTGAAATATGTCTCAACTGATGTTTATGTAAATTCTCATTTATAAAACTTTCAGTATTTCAGTTTAAAGCCCTAAATCTTATGCTTTAATGTGTGTTGTGTAGGGTTCGGGAAAATAGGAAATAAAATAAGTATATTTTATTGATTAAAGTGGAAATTTTTAAACTTCTGGGCCCTGATTTTTTTCAAGTTTTACAATGGGCCAATAATAAACAAAGTAAAAATGAGAATGACAAATGCATGGCAATTTCCTTTTAGATAAGTCTACATACTTCATACTTTGAGATTTGACTAGAAATTATACACACATTTTTTACTTAGTTTTTATCAGAACAGTTAACAATACAGCATATTTTACATTACTTTCTAAATTTTAGTTTTTCAAAAAGACATTTTAATTTCCAGCATTTTTCTTGTGTCATAAGACATAAAAGCTCTATGCTGCAAAAATATTTGTCAATTTAATCTAGTTGCATTTAAATGTGATTATTTTTCATAGTTTTTGAATATTGAGCCTGAGTGAGAGAAATCTGTCTTAATGATCACAGTAGCACTTAACAGTTGCATCTAATAAACAATGGCTATTTTATTATAATGACATAAAATATTATTTTCCCCTTGTATAATAGAAAAATATAAGCACCGCACATGCATTTAGAATATAATTTTTATTTCCTTTTTTTCTTTTTGAGACATGGTCTCCCTGTAGCCCCAGCTGGCCTTTAACTTGTTCCACAGACCAGGCTGGCCTTGAACTAACAGAGATCTGCCTGCCTCTGCTTCACGAGTGCACCAATAGGCCCAGCCTTAGAGTATTAAAATCTCTAAATTTTACAAGAGCATATTTCAAAATATAAATCAATTCATATTTATGTTAGAATTAATAATTTAGTTTGTTGCATAAAGTAGCAAATACAAACAGGTCATACTTTCATAAATGGTATAAAATATGCTTAGTAAATATCCCATATGATTATACTGGACCTGTTAAGTACTACATAACATAAATATGAGGGAACTACATAAAATAAGCATAAGGGAACTATATAACTAGGTAACATAAACATGAGGTAACTACATTGTATTCATGAACCCATTCTGTTGATATTTTATCCAGAATGACAGCTTAACAACTGTTCAAATTAGAAATGAAATGTGGGAATCCTTATTTTATTCCAGATATCAGAGGAAATACTTTTATATTTTCTATATTTATTATAAGTTTTGCTATTTCTTTAACTATATGGTCTTCATTAGTTATTATTTTTTGGTGTGAATGTATTATGATGTGCTTGTATGAGACCATGTGCCAAGCTACGTGTATAGAGGTCAGGAGACTACATTGTGGACACAGTTCTCCATTCTATCTTTGTATGGTTTCCAATGATCAACCTCAGACTGTCCGGCTTACACTGCAAGCAGCATTATCTGCTGAGCCAATTTGCCTGTCCAGCCTTTCTTATTTTGCTGTATGGGC
>VZQC01014048.1:352834-365912 GCA_009823505.1 Rhizomys pruinosus | reverse complement strand
AAGGTGGAAAGAGAGGCCAGAGTGGAGGTACCTTAGGCCCAAATTGGTGGTGGCCTGTGACTAGTAGCTGATCCAGTGGAGGCATTACCCGCAATTCTGAGGTGGGGGTGCACATTGTTGAACTGGGAACAAGACACCATTTATGTTAGGTTTATGTCAGTGTAACCCCAAATAAAAGGCAAACACCGGGCATAGGTGCATGGGGACCATTTGCTTGATAGTAGCCAGGGCTGGACGCAGTGGGAAAAGAGCCAGCAGCCAAGATGGCGTCTAGCCAAGCCCTTTTATGTGTATAGGGTGGGACATCAGGGAAAGAGGAAGTGAGGTCATTGATTGACAGTTTCTGGAGAGAGTGGAAAATCTGTGTGCCCTGGTCTTGGGAAAGCCAAGCCTAACAATTAATCCCACTGAAAATCTTTCTCAAGCTAATTAATATGGAAAAACTATTGTGATTAGCATTATAATCCATATAGTTTATATGCCATTAGGCAAAATAATTATCTTATGGGGAATTTTATACAAATTGCAATAATTATATCTACATGGCAGTGCAGTTATTGGAATGTACAATATTTGGGGACTAAGGATGTAACTTAGTTGGTAGTTCGCCTAGTATGCACTAAACCCTGGATTCAATTCTCAGTAGCACATATAACCAGACTTAGTGATGCATGCCTGTAATCCTAGCACTTGGGGGCAGGAGGATCAGAAGTCCAAGGTCATCTTCAGCTACAGAGTGAGTTCAAGGTCATCCCGAGTTTCATGAGACCCTGTCTCAGAAATAGAAAGAAAAAAAAAGAAATCTCTCATACACATCCTCTTTTCAGTTAAACATTATATACTTTTATTATTTTCAATGTTATCAATGAATTTCAAGGAAATAAAGTACATACAAATATAATTATTTTATAAAAGCCTTATATAATTTTTCATGCTTATTCATTTTAAATAATTCTTTGGGGAGCTAGAGAGATGGCTCAACTGCTAGGAGCGCTTATTGCTCTTTTTTTTTAATTTTTATTCATTCTTGTATGTGTATGAATGTAATGTTTGCATGTAGGTTTGTGCACCTGTGTTGTGCAATGCCAAGGAGGTCAGAAGAGGGCGTCGGATTCCCCTGGAACTGGAGTTAAAGACGGTTCTCAGCCGCCATGTAGGTGATGGGGATCGAACCCCGGTCCTCTGAAGAGCATTTTTGCTCTTAACTGCTAAGGCCATCCCTCCAGCCCCACGCTGTATTGCTCGTATAGAGGCAACTGGGTTATCCAGTGCCCTCTTCTGGTTGCTGTAGGTATTGCATGCTCATGTTCATAACCCCGAAGAGACACATACATAATTAAGAATAATAGAAAAAGGTTTAAAAGGCTGAGCTGAGCATGCGGCAGTATGCCTTTAATCCAACACTGGGGGAGGTCAGACCATATTAGCTCGGTGAGTTTCAGGCCGAACCTGGTCTAGATAATAGTTCAGGCCAGGCCAGGGCTATATAGAAGACATCATGTTTAGTTTTTTTTTAATTTTTTTTATTGATGCTTTTGTGGCAGTTCATAATGTTTTTCAATTCGGTTCAGGCTTGTTTCCCTTTCCCTCGCCCCCCACACCCCACCCCATCCAGATCAATGCATTCTGCCATAACTGTCCTGCATCTTTCCTCTCAGTTATTTTTTATTTTTTTTCAAATTTTTAGCTATAAGTGATAATCCATGAGTAGAAGCATCCTTCTAGCAAAACCTATCGGCAGGCTGTGGTGCCCAAACACCCAAGGCCCCACCATCCAGTGGGGGGTGACAGGTGTTTGTTCAATCAAGTTAATAAAATGAGTGTCCAGACTACATTGTTGTAGTTTCAGCTTTCACCCCAATGCAGCCCTTACATTCTTCTAACCACGCCCCCTCTGCGCAGGTTGTTCCCGTTGTCCCGTAGGCTTAGAAAAGGGGCACAGGTGGATGAAGGTAAAAGCAGTCTACTCTCTCTGGAGCTGTTGACTTGGGCTCTGGTCAATTCTGGCTGTTTACTTTCATGGGCTGACATTTGGTCCAGGAATACCTTTCGTCCTACTAATGAAGAACAAAGACATTAGTAGATATATAGGTATTTACCAGCACTAAGTAGGTATGGTCGGTTACTTTTAGCATAGACACCGATTTGGATTCTGTTATCCATGAATTACAATTTTCCCCCCTGTTCAATATGAACCGGAGTCTCCTGGGCGTAATAACATCTAACCTGTAGGAGGAAAGTAAGCTTGGTGGCAAGTCAGCCTGGTGATTTCTTACCCGCAAGGGGAGAGCTAATAGCCATTAGATTGGGATATACAGGCACATGTCTGCCTCGGCTGCACAGTATTTTCCAGGCAGGTGAGGTGTAGCTGGGCTGACGGTGGAGTCTTGCTTACTCAGGGAACCCATATATTAACGCCTTTAAATATGTTTAGTGGCCTTTGGTAAACACTCTCTGGCATTCCAGAGCCATCTGGGTACACTTGCATTGTGGTCTCAATACATCCCTCCCATGTTAATGTCAGGTCTTCGGCAGCGGGTCTTATTGCCTCTCCTCCTGTAGGTATCCAAACTTAGAGGCAAGGAGCCCTGGAACCTTTTTGTGGTGCTTAGGATCCCCTGGCCGAACAGTCCACCTGGTGAGAAACAGATCCATTGCTGAGGTCAGAGCTCCTGTATTAATAAAAATTTTGCTTAAGTGCATAGCCCTAAGTACTTTAGTGTTATTTTTGGTTCTGAACAGAGAGTAAGCCCTTCCACAGTTCCCATGTCTAGTAGTCAAGTAAAGAAAGCAGTTTTAACCGGTTTTATAAGAGACACCTCACAAATAGTTGTCTGCAATTTACAGTTGGGGAGCGACCTCACATTGGTCAATATTTCGCCTTGTTCTATGGGTGGAAGGCAAGGAAGTCTCTCATAATCAGAACTTTGTGGACCTAGAAGGTAAGTTTCATTAGGACGCATTATAAACAGTTGTCATGTAGGATCCACAGAGGTGTTCGATGTTTATGGCAAGCTGAGGCTTGATTCCTTTTTCTTCCTTTGGATGTTCAAACGGGTCAGCCTTTCCATTGCCACTTTTTGGTACAATCTACTCAATGCAAACCTGTACTTTTCTTTCTCAGCCGTTAAGTTGGTGACGTTTTTGGCCTGTTGGAACAAACAAATCTTTTCCCCATAGTTAGTGTTTATTTAAAGGATTTGAATTGCAGGGGTTTAATGAAAAGGTTTCATGTCTTTCTGTATCCCCACCCTTTTTTTTTTACGATGAGTCTCCAAGAATAGTTGTATTATACAGTGACTTAGGGTGGAGTCAGGCATAGATTTCATCAATTCACCCCATGTTGTTTTTGGGTGTACCTAAATATATTATTAACATTGGGAAGCAAACTTAATTTTATGTTAAATCATCTTATAGTTGAAAGAGAATGCTACAAGGGTGATAACTGTACAACAGAGAAATTATAGAGACCATTTGTATGTGTCAATCCCAAAGTGATTGCTCTACAGATTTTATGTAAAGCAAATTAAAAAACCAATCTGAGATACCAACCTGAATCCAATAAGACTGGCTAGGATTCAGAAAACAAATGATACACCAAGTGCTGGAGTGGTTGTGGGGAAAGGGAACAATCATCCATTGCTGGTGGGAATGTAAACTTGTTACGCGCACTATGGAAAGCATTGGAGAACCCTTAGAAGACTCAAATGAGCCTTCCTGTGACCCCGTTCAGAACCGCTCCGGGGTATATACCCACAAACACATCTTACTCAAAAGAACATGCACAGCTATGTTTGTATTGCAGCTCTTTCCACAAGAGCAAAAAGCTGGAACCGAGCCCAGTGCCCCTCAACCAACGGTGGATAGAGAAAATGTGGTAACATGTACACAATGGAATACTAATGCCAGCAAGTGAAAGAGGGGACACATCATGAAAATTTCAGTAAGGGATGGAGCTGGAAGCTGTTGTTTTAAGTGAAGTAACACGGTCGCAGAAAAACAAACGACAAATGGGGTCCCCCATATGTGGATGCTAGTAAACACAACCCAGATATAAATATTCTCATGGAGGAGGGAGGCATAGTAAAAGAACAACTGAAAGACTGCATCAGAAATGGACTGAAATGGTGAAGTGGAAAGGGGGGATGGGTGGAGAGGGACACGGGTGTATATTCGATTAAAGGCATATGTTAATTGACGTGAGCTCAGCAAGTACCCAGTTTCACAAGACTATCATTTTAAACAAGGCTTAGCCAGGCATTTTTGGCACATGGCTTTAATCCTAGCACCATTGGGAGTAGGAGGTGCGTGCGCATTCTCATGATGATAGTAGGCCAGTGGTATAGCATACAGTTCCGGTCGTGTGGCACAGGGAGGACCCTGTCTCAAAACGAGACCAAAGGAGTCTCAGCAGTTACGAACGAATTGGCCTACTCTCTTTCAGAGACCCAAGTTTGATTCCCCAGCAATCCACATGATGGCTAATAACCATCCATAACGCCATTGCAGGATATGATGGCCCCTCTTCTCTCGACTCCACATTGCACTGCAATGGCACAAGTGCACTTACAACATACATGCAGACAATGACAGCACGCGTGTTATGAGTCAGGGTTCTCTAAAGAAACAGAAGCAACAGGATGAATATATATAACTATTACACTTTTTGTTTTTTGATTTGCTCACGGTGACGGAGCTCAACAGTAGCGCCGAACTGGAGAGGCCGGGAATCAGGGAACTGCTCAGTCCAAAAGGCTGAATGTCTCAGGAGTCCCAGGTTTACCTAGTGCTGAAGGCCCGAATGGATTCCAGGAGATCTGCCGTCTCAGTACACGCTGGGATCCGAAAGTTGATCACAGCAGCAAGGCAAACTAACCAGATGAGAGAGAGGCAAGCACAGGAAGAAGGAAAAGGGACAAGCTCCCACTGCCCGGTGGCCTTAAATACTGCCTGCCGGCAGAAGGTAACACCCACATTTGGGGTGGGCCATCCGGGTTGAGGTGGTCCAATCAGAAGACCCTTTTCTCTTATTTGTTCCTTAGTCCAGTCAAGTTGACACCCAGGATTAACCATGACACGCATATACATAAAATAATAAACAAACAACAACCCCAGGTGTGATGGTACGTGCCTTTAATCCCAGCACTTGGGAAGCAAAACTTGATCTCTATGAGTTCAAGGTCAGTGTGGGATACAGGGAGACCCTGTATCAAAAAGACCAATAATAATAATAATAATAATAATAATAATAGGATTTCAATGTGTTCCCCTTAACACAAGGGTAATAATTTTCTTTGGCCATTTTCCTGGAGAAGCTAGGTTTGGAGAAAAAGAAACTACAATACTTGTTACAAATGAAAAATAACACTTTATTTAGTACACGATTGCAAGTTTATGGAGCTGAATGGAGGTGGGTCCTTGTATAGTCCTTCCTTGATGTGTATAACAACTCAGGAGGTTTAAAAATCTGTGGCCCAGGGTCATTCTAAGTAGGCTTTCAAAGTCTTGATATCAGGCCGTATCAGAGAATGGGAGAGGAGATGCTGGGCAGCGTCTTGAAGAAGGATTGACCTGTGGTAGGCTTTTCCAGGCAAGTTCTAAGAACCCCTACTGGGCAATACCCATAGGTTGGACAGTATCCACCTTGTTCTGCCCAGTGATGGGCACTACATTCTGGAACTTGAGGGTCCTTTCAGGAGCCCGGGATCTACAACAAAACAGATGGTAGAACAACCGCTCCCCTGGCACTAGTTCCCTGGCCTTCAGAGCCTCTTTGGAAATTACCTCTTGGGATTGAGGTTCCCCTCTCATTAGCAGGTCCTGTAGCAGCCTCTGGACTCAGGGGGATTTAAGCTGGTGCAGGTCCATGACCTGGTGAAACTGCTCCATCCAAGCTGTGGTGTCTTTGGCATACCTCTGCTGCAGCATCCACAAATCATAGTAGAGTGCCACAAATGTCTCCCATAATGTCTCCCTTTTTCTTCAAGATGGCCTGTGTCTTCTCCAATTTGGGCAATTTGGGATACTTGTCTTTTCTCTTAAAAGTTGTGAGATCCTTTTGAAAGATCAGTGCCATGGTTTGTTTGTCCACACATTCATGAGCACCTGGGATTGTGTCTCTTTTGTCAGGATAAAAGTGTCTCATCCCAGTCTCTTTGTGAGCATTAGATAACTGCTGTCCGCGCACACTTCGGTATGGCTTTCCCAGAAGATGCCAATTTACAGCCTTTGAGTGTGTCATGCTCTCGGGGATAGATGGTGACATTGGTAGAGGAACAGGCACTATCTTCTCCTTTGCCTTAGAAAATGTGGGGTGCTCTGCTCTCCCCGGTGAGACTGGGAAGTCCTTCATGTACATCGAGGCCAAGGGCTTTATATCCATGAAGGCGTAGTAGCCATGGGAGCTTCCCTTCTGATTGGATAGAGGTGCTCTGTCTCCTTGGCACAGTGGGGAGCTGTCGAGCCTACTTTTCCCTATAAGCCTTCATCAAGAGATACCAACTGAAAGCTTCTGGGCTTTGAGCTCTGGTGGCTGGTGTTAACACTGGCTCCAGAATGGAGAATGATTTGGGCCAGCTCTCCCTTTTTCTTTTAACTGGAGGGATTACTTTTAAGGGCATTGGACTCAAAATATCCTTACAGGGTGGTAGTATGCCAGTGTGACTTAAGTCCAGGCCTAGGTGTTGAGCAATGGTCTTCAGCCTGGAGATGTGTAATCCTTTCTGGTATTTTGAAGCGAAGTCCCTGAGGAGTTGGCTCAGTCAATGGAAACTGTCCCTAGAAAGTTGTTCTCCTGCTTCCAGCCTTCTTAAGACCTTGTTAATCCAGCCCTCAGCTAAGATCCTTGCTTTCACATCAGCTGGACTTTCATATCTTCCAGCCAGCTTTTCAGGAAAAGAGGCAGGAGTTGGAGGTATGTCCTGCATTGGAACATACCGATGTTGCAAAATCCATTTCTTCCTGTGACCTTTAAGCTTCTGTGGGCTTATAGTAGAGAAATAGAACTTTGGTCTGCGGAGAACGTCTAGGATTTGAGCCTGTAACCCAGCTTCCATCTCTCATCTTCCCAATGAAGTTGTCGTGGGGGTTCTTCTAAGAACTTGTCTGTACTGTTTTCCTTTCAGATACAATTGATCCATTGATATTTTTAGGGGTGTTTCCTTTTTTTTCTCTGGGGCTACTCAGAAGGGCATTTTTTGGAGACTCTTCTTCAATCTGGACTCCAGCAAGCCCTCTTTCTTAGAGAGCATTTTCCTTCTGGCTGTATCGTCTGTTTCCTTATCAAAATCCTCCACTTTTGTCAGTGGTTTGGATAAGAGTACCTCAGATTTCAGTGGTCTTTTTTCTTTTGAAGGCCCCGCCCCTCTGAGTCTGGTCTGCTCCCTCTCCTTCTCCTCTTCCTCTTTCTCTTCCTCTGTCCCCTTCTTCTCATACGGTCTCTCTTCCTCACTGCTGCTTAATTCCTTCTCAGTGAGACTCTCCTCCCAGGAAATTGACTCCTCTAGTTCACTGCGAATCTCAACTCCTCTTCACTCAAGCTCTCTCCTTCCTCGCCTACCTCCTCCTCCTCCTCCTCCTCCTCCTCCTCCTCCTCCTCTTCCTCCTCCTCTTCCTCATCCAGACCCTTCTTTGTACTCAACTTCTTTTTCTTTTTCCTTCTTTGGATCAAACTTCCTTTCCTTTGCTCCTCAGCCCCCGGGTCCTCTTCACGCAAGCTGTTTCCTTACGACATCTCCTTTTCTGTTTCTTGGATCCAATCTCCTCCTCCTCTTCTTCTGGGCTCACTGCTGCTTCTCCTGGGTAAGTTAGATCCTCCTTGATTTTCCCCTCAGCCAGGCCTTCAGATAAGCTCTCAAAGACTTTCTCTCTGACCTTCTTTAACAACCATGTCATCCGGATCCTCTCTGCCTTGATCTCTTCAAGTCTCTTGCAGAGCTCTGCTTGCTGCCTTTTGTCTAACACATTTTGTTCAAGAATCTTCTTTAACATTGTCTTTACCTGGGTTTTAGTAAGGAAAGCCTCCCCGGCCCTTTTTAATAGCCTGAGCTCCTCCTCCTCCAAGCTGCCTTCCTTAGGCGGTGGTCTCACTCTGGGAGGTGATCTGTCATGTACTTCTCTCCTTCTGAGCCTGTTCCCTCTCTTCTTCAGTTCTTTTCTCCCATTCCTCTGAAACGTCCCTCCCCTGGATGTCAATCACAGTCCTTTGCGTAATGGATGGTATTTGTTCTGTGGGTGCTCTCATCTTCCCCAAAGACTCTGAACCATGTCTTGAATCAGCCCAGCTGTGACCCTTAACACGTGATTCTCTTTCACTGCTGTGTTTTTTGCTTTGGAACTAACTATTTTGGCTTTGGAATCAATCCCCCTTTCCAAGTCATGTTTCTTTACTCCCTGCAATCTTTCCTCTTTGGTTCTCCCCATCTCCTCAACAACATGGATCTTCTTGGTCTTAATGTCACCTGCCAATGTCCTCTCTTCTGAGGACAATTCATACTCTTCTTTCAGGATTTCTTCCTCTTCTTTTGTTATTTTTTCCTTTCTTTTTTCTGCCCTTATTTTCTCCCTAGCTTCGACCATTCTTCCCTCAGTAGACTGCCTCTTTTCCTAGCCAGTTCCCTCTCTTGCACAATTTTTTTTTCCTTGACTTCTTCCTCTTTTTCCTGAAATGTTTTCTTCACGTTACCAACCTGCCCCGTTGTCTCTAAGGTCAGTTTCTCTCCTGCCAAGACCACTTGTCTTTTCTGTTCAATCTCTTTCTCTTTTTCTCTCTCATCTCTCTCTCTCTCTTTCTCTCTTTGTGCTCTCTCTCTCTCTCTTTCTCTCTTTGAGGTTTCTCTCTCTCTCTTTGAGGTCTCTCTCTGTGGTCTCTCTTCCTCTCTCCATCGTCTCTCTCTCTCTCTTTCTCTCTCTCTGGTCTCTCTCTATCTCCAGTCTCTCTCCCTCTTTCTCTCTATGCAGTCTCTCTTTCTCTCTCTACAGTCTCTCTCTCTCTCTGCAGTCTCTCTCTCTCTCCAGTCCTTGCTTTCTGGTCTCTCTCTCTCTTTCTCTCTCTCTGGTCTCTCTCTCTCTTTCTCTCTGTGTTGTCTCTCTCCCTTTCTCTGTGGTCTCTCTCTTTCTGTGGTCTCTCTCTCTTTCTCTTTCTGCAGTCTCTTTCTCTTTCTCTTTCTGCAGTCTCTTTCTCTTTCTCCTGTCTCTCTTCCTCTTTCTCCTGTCTGTCTCTCTTTCTCCATCTCCAGTCTCTCTCTCTCTCTCTCTTTCTCTCTCTCTCTCTGGTCTCTCTTTCTCTCTCTGTGGTCTCTCTCTTTCTCTCTCTGCAGTCTCTCTCTCTTTCTTTCTCCTGTCTCTCTCTCTCTCTTTCTCGGTCTCCAGTCTCTCTCTCTCTCTTTCTCGGTCTCCAGTCTCTCTCTCTCTTTCTCTTTCTCCTGTCTCTCTGTCTCTTTCTCCTTTTGCAGATTCTCTCACTTTTTTTTTTTTTGTTTTTTTTGAGACAGGGTCTCCTTGTAGCCCCAGCTGTCCTGGAACTCGCTCTGTAGACCAGGCTGGCCTTGAACTCACAGAGATCCGCCTGCCTCTGCCTCCCAAGTGCTAGGATTAAAGGCGTGCACCACCACGCCCGGCGATTCTCTCACTTTTTAGCTGCTCTTTCTGAGCTACTTTTTCTTCTTGTAGAGCTAGTGTCCCTCTTTTTCTTCTT
Source organism: Rhizomys pruinosus (assembly GCA_009823505.1). Lineage (NCBI taxonomy): Eukaryota > Metazoa > Chordata > Mammalia > Rodentia > Spalacidae > Rhizomys > Rhizomys pruinosus. The sequence continues at coordinate 356,218 of VZQC01014048.1, read as the reverse complement.
GTAGAGCTAGTGTCCCTCTTTTTCTTCTTGTAGAGCTAGTGTCCCTCTTTTTCTTCTTGTAGAGCTAGTGTCCCTCTTTTTCGGTCTCTTTAACTGCCTCCTCTCTCTTTGCTCATTTCTCTTTTTCTCTGTGCGTCTTTTTAGAATCTTCCATCATGTCTTCCTCTTGGGACACTACCATCACTTTACATCTTTGCTGCAGTTTGACTTCCTGGAGGTCTTCCTCCAAGTGTGGCATCAATCTCATCCTCAGCATGGATAATCTCTCCTCCTTGGCTCTCTGCTTTTCCTGACCCTGTGCCTCCTCCTCTCTTCTTCCAAGGACTTTTGTGCCCCTTTCTGAGCCTCTCTCTCTTCCTTCTGAACTTCCCTTTCCTTTTTCCAGACAAGCCTAACTTTTTTTGTTCACATTTCTGCCAACTCTTCATTCTCTTCTGGATTCTTTTTTCCCCAAGCTAAATGTCTCTCCTCCTCCTCTTCCCACTTCTCTTTCTTGTCTTCTTTCTTCTCTTTTTCTTCTACAGACCATTTCTTTCCTTGGGCCAAGACATCCTCTTGCTGTGTCAGAGTCTTGATTTCTGACGCTTGCTCACTTTCTTCCTCTGACAATTCATCCTCTCTTCTAGACAAATAATATCTGACCCACAGGTTCAGTTCCCAGTCATCATCATCCTCTTCCTCTTCAGGACTCTCCATTCCCCAACCAGGACCCTTCTGTTCCTGGAACTGTTTTTTCCATGCTCTAATTTCTTCCTCCATCTCCAGGAATAGTTCTTCCTCTTCCTCCTCTTCCTGTTCCCCCTCCGGGAACAGCATCCTCTCTTGCCTGGCCCATAACATCTCCTCCATAATCTCTTCCCAATCCCACTTTCTCCTTCTTAGAGATAGCAACCTCTTTTTCCAGGTTATTTTCCTTCCTTTTTCACATGCCTTCTTTTTTGTCTACCTCTTTTCTTTTTTTCTAGAACTAACTTCTGGTCTTCTGTAGTTAACGCCTGTGGGACATCAGCTATTTCTTTTTCCTCTGTCACTATTTCTTCTAGGGGGGTTGCTTTCATTTCATTCTTGGTCAGTTTTTTCTTTTGTTGTAATTTTTCCTCTGGCTCCACCAACTTCTCTTCTTCCTCAGGCTCCACCAACATCTCTTCTTCCTCAGGCTCCACCAACATCTCTTCTTCCTCAGGCTCCACCAACGTCTCTTCTTCCTCAGGCTCCACCAACATCTCTTCTTCCTCAGGCTCCATCAATTTCTCTTTCTCATCAATTTTTTCCTCTTTTCTTTTGCGGGGTTTCCTTTTTGTTGGTTTAAGTTTGCCATTCCCTCCAACTGGGTATTCTACTAAATCCACTTTCTTTTTCCTGTCCTTTGGAGAGATTCGCACACTTTTTTTAATTTTTTTAATTTATTTTTGTATGCATATGAGTGTACTACTGTCTGCATGTAGGTTTGTGCACCCGTGTCATGCAATGCCGTGGAGGTCAGAAGAGGGTCTTGGATTCCCCTGGAACTGGAGTTCTCCTGGAATTGGAGCTACAGATGGTTCTTAGCTGCCATGCGGGTGCTGGGGATCGAGCCCAGGTCCTCTGCAAGAGCAGTCGATTCTCTTAACCGCTAGGCTATCTCTCCAGCCCCGAGATTCACACACTTTTATCCACTCTGCTCTTCTACAGCTGTCGGGATCCTTGGCAGTGTCCTTTCATCCTTGACAGCTTTTTTAGTCATCTGTCTTCTAATGGCTTGTGAGGCCTCCATGCCTGCTAGCCGTGTCAATGAGGCTTCTAGATCTGGACAGATCTCTTTGAAGAGCTCCCAGCTGGGCTTCTGGTCAATCAGCACCATATGGGCAAAGTTCACCAGTTCTTTACCTAGGTCCCCTACCATTTCTGGCTGAGAACTCACTATTCTTGTAGTGAAAAGGTAGCAAAGATCATCTCACCAAGATCTTCTACCAGGCCCAGCTAAACCGTAGCTTCTAGTTGTCTTTCTGTCCTGTTCTGGCTCAGCAGTGTCTGTGACTTCCTCATCTTCTTCCTCAGGCTCTTCAATACTTTCCTCTTCAAGGTCACCTGAGGCCTCTTCAAGGTCAAATGAAAGACTTTCCTCTTCCAACTGTGCTACTTTTGGCTCTTCCTCCAACGCCTGTTTCAAATGCCTTTTTTTTTTTTAATGAACTTTTCTTTTCCTTTTGATTCCCTTCTTGACTCTCTTTCACACGGGGTTTATCTGTGACTCCTGGGGCTGCTGGGACCTCTGTGACAGCATCATCCTGGTATTTGACAAAGCTGAGTGGCAGCTCTGGCTTTAGGGACACGACTTCGGAAGGTATTTTCATGGGCTTCCTTGGATTTCTTTGTTCACCTGCATGTTCTGTTGGTCCTAGCTCAGACGCTGACTTTTGAAAATCTATCTTTTTGGGCTTCTTGGAAACTTTCAGGGTCTTTTGAACTGCAAAGATATTGGGAGAGAAATAGTTAAGAAAATGTAGACTGTAATGATAAGGAGAAGTTATATATTCATAACCAAACTCTATTCTTACATAATGTTCTTACAAGATTAGGCCATTGAAGTTATCTCTTGTTTTACCTACTAGGGAGATACCTTGAACTGCAACTCTGGGATGTCTACCACCCAGACTATGTTTTATTTGTCTGTCATATCTTGAAACTCCATGCCACTTTCTAACTAACCACATGTAACTACTGATAAAAGATATGAAACTAAGCCAGCCATGGTGGCACACACCTTTAATCCCAGCACTCGGGAGGCAGAGGCAGGTGAATCTCTGTGACTTCAAGGCCAGCCTGGTCTACCTAGTGAGTCCCAGGCCAGCTAGGGCTATAGGCTGACCCTGTCTCAAAAAGCCCCCCTGTTCTAGTTTGTCTTCCATTACTGTGACAAAACACTCTGACACCAACTTGGGGAGGAAAGGGTTTATTCAGCTTACATCTCCAGGGTCACAGTTCATCACTTAGGGATCCCAAGGCAGGGACTCAGGGCAGGAACCTGGAGGCAGGAGCTGAAGCACAGGCCATGGAGGAATGCTCTTCACTGGCTTGCTCTCCTGGCCCATGCCCAGCCTGACCTCTTATACAGTATACAACAACCTGCCCAGGGTGGCACCACCCATAGTGGGCTGGACCCTCGCACGTTCCTCAACAATCAAGACAATACTCCACAGATGTGGCCACAGGCCAATCCAATGGAGCCAATTCCCCAATTGAGGCTCCCTCAACCCAGGTGTGTCAAGTTGACACTAAATCTATCCAGCACAATTGACCCCTTGTCAACTTGACACACAAAACACATCACTATTAAACCACCACCTTTCCAGTTCTTATCCCCAAGTATGATGTTAACATTAATCACAACCTAAGACAGTACAA
>VZQC01014048.1:307927-332089 GCA_009823505.1 Rhizomys pruinosus | reverse complement strand
TCCCAAGTGATGGGATTAAAGGAATGTGCCATCACACCTGGCAAGAAATAAAATATTTTTTAGTCTTTTTAAATATATATTTTGTACAAAATTATCAAATCTAGACCTGTGTCCCCCACCCTATAGCCCCACCCCATCAGATCTCATGTATTCTGCCAAACATGCTTTTCATCTCTTTCTCAGTCTTTCTCGATATTCTCCATGTGGAAGTTGACTGTTTTGAGCAGAAGTTCACTGTTTCAGTCAGTTCTTTGATGCAGTCCTTTCTGTTGTTTGTTGCTGTTGTTGTTGTTGTTGTTGTGTTGTTGTTGTTTCCAATATGCATCACTCCCAACTGCTTGGACAAGAGCTCAAGGGGCCCTGCACAAGAAATACTTACAACTAGGTAATTGGCACTAGCATCCACAGATGAGGGATACCACACATCATTTGTTTTTCTGGGACTGTGTTACTTCATTCAGCATGATGTCCTCTAGCTCCAGCCATTTTCCTGCAAAGCTCATGATGTCATCTTTCTTTACTGCTGCATAGAACTCCATTGTGTAGATGTACCACATTTTCTCTATCCACTCGTCAGTTGAGGGGCGTTTGGGTTGGTTCCAGCTCCTTTCTATTGTGAAGAGAGCTGAAATAAACATGGCTGTGCATGTATCTCTGTGGTGGGGTGAGTCTTGAGGGTACATGCCCAGGAGTGGTATGGCTGGGTCAGGAGGCAAGTTCATTCCAGGCAAGAGTACCATGTGTTTCAAAGGGTGAGCACAGACAATTTCAGTGACAGACTGCAGGATAATGTTGTTCCCCTGAAGCACAGCCTCTGTCACGTGTATGAAGTTATCCTTGCCATAGGAACAGGGTAAGGAGCTTTCTTGGAGACCTTCTAGTGTAGACAATGCCAACACAGCCCCCAAGTGAACATTCTTTTCTGTTCAGGCAGAACAGTACTGGGAGAGGGTTCTCACTATGACACTCTCGTGGTCACAGAACATCAGTCTTTTTTGATTCTTGTCTAAATGGGACCTCACATAAGCCAGGCATTTGACCTTGTCTCTCTGGTTTTCTGAAGTACACACAATATATTTGGCTGGACAAGGAGACTGTGTCGCATCAAACACCAGCACCTCTGGGCTGCCTACTGCCACAAAGAGCTCCTCTCTCTCTGAGTCATAGGCCCAAGCTACAGCATTATTCAGGGCAATAAGAGGCCAGGTGACAAGCAAGAGATCCCCTGTTACTGAGGATATGAAACGCAATGAACCGTCTTCTGTGGCACACAGGATCCGAATCCAGTTAGGGCCTCAGTAGACCCGCTGCATCTTCTGAGGGGTAGAACCACAGATATTGAAGAGACAGTAGAAGTAGGGTAAGTGGTGCACTGAAAAAGAGGCAGAGCTCTGGCAGGAAAAAAAAAGTGGCATTATCAATAAACTGCAATTGCTTGAGATTCTCAGCAATGCTTAGTTCCCTCAGCAGGCTCCCAGAGGCTAGGTTCCACTCCCTTAAAACACCATCACCATGCTGTGAACAAGGTGTGGGTCTCGGGCCAACTGCACACACATATCACTGGTGACCGGTGGGCCCTGAAGCTGTGGAGGAAGTTACCCTCATCTAAATCCCAAGCATGGATCTCTCCACCCCTGTCTCTGCCATAGAAAGTGTTCTGGGAAACACAACTGTGAGAGCAAGTGAGGGAAGAACCACTGGCAATGCCAGTGAATGCCTTTACTTCTTTACGCTGACCTTTACCATGGCGGGTAAAGACCCTGACCATATTCTCACACAGAGCCAGCAAGAAGCCCAGAGAGGTGTTCAGGAAAAGGCTCTGCACAAGTTCACAATCACTCATGGCCATTATTTGCACCATCTGGAGGCCCTTGCCCCCTGCTAAGATAAGCCAGGTAACCACAGCTCCCAGGGTGCCAAAAAAGAGCACCCCAGTTTCTGAATCATAGCAGAGGCAGTGGATGGAGAAATGACAGGACACTGTGGCCAGACATGTAAATGCCTGACAATGGTATCCAAAGAGCCACAAGCACATGTCATCACAATAAGCAGTTAACATGTGGTGGGAATCCAGGTGGACCATTGTCGTGATGGTTGGTACTTGAGTCATCACGGGAAACTGCATCTTCTTGATCATTCCTTTGCTTTTTGTATCTTTGTCCTGTATCCAAAGTACCACGTAGAAGAGGATAAATAAAACCAGCCTGGTCAAAGGAATAGATCATTTCCCAGGATGGTGCCATAGGGAAGGGCTAACAATTCAGATCCCTGTTCCCATTTGTAGACTAAGGAAAGTTTGGAGACTTGGACTTTGGAAGTTTCTAGTCCTATGCTTTGGGCATGTGCCGGAAGCCCCAAGTTCAAGGCTCTTTTGTTGGTCTTCAGTCTACTTTTTAAGGAAATATGAATTATTTAGGACTGATAATTAAAAAGTATAAAGACGTCTCTATACCCAGCTCAAACAGGAGCATGGTGTCAGGATGTGAATTCCAGAAGCCCATTAAAATGCAGAGACACCTGAGACCAGGTGGCGCCCAGAAACCTGCTCTACCAGGCCAATCTTTGGTTATGGAAAAACGGGCCATCACAGCATACTCAGGACTCTCCCGTCTTTTTGAAAGCCAGCGGCTTCTGCAAAGCGCACTACCCACCCCCATTCTCACTGAATCCCATTCCCACCTTTTCCCTTAAATTTCTAGGCCAGAGACCATTCATTCAGCTGCTGGCTCTATCTTTCCCCTGAGCCTAGCCCCAGCTACCCTGAATTAAATTTGTTCCAGAGAACCTAAACCTTGTGGTCTTTTATTTCGGGGGTGGGGTGGGGGAGGGGGAGTGCGTCATAACCTAACATTCTGGTGCCTCGTGACTCGGATAGCCGTTTTGCTCCCCCGCACCCTCGCCCCTCAGGGCACAGGCCAAGACAGCGCTCACCATTATTCAGCCAAAGGTACATCTCCTCTCCTTATCCTACCCTACTCTATCCCTGTGTGACTGTGCGTGAGAGTTAAGAGTGTGTGTTATGGGCTCTTGTCACAGCTCTTGGGCTACAGAATCTGATTGGGCCCTAACCCGCGATTCCACTGGGGTCATTTAACCTCATCGGGCACTCACCACACACGTATGGGGTTTATACGTGTAGCCCTCATGGTAAGACCCCTTAAGACACCTCACAAGCAGACGGATGGAAGGGCCCCTGAGTGAGGGGATATTTTATCTCCCACCCCTACCTTCTGTGTGATCCTGTGTGTGTTCTGCCTCCCTCTAGCTGCCCCCTCTGCTTTGACATTTCCTGTCTGAATTCTAACCTGCTGCTTTTCACCTCTGTCTTCCCTCTGATTCTCTTCTTTCATTCTTTTTAGTCTTCTGTTATCCTCTGTTCCATTTTGGACCCCTGAGTGCTGGTGTTATCAGGGGTCCCCCAATTTTTCCATCCAGATTGCTGTCCACTGGGATGCTGGGGACAGAATCCGGACCCGTTTTTCTGGTCTCCCCTGTGAATTTTTGGAGGCTGATTTACACAGGCTTGCAGACCCCATCTCAGAGACCCTCATGTTGGTCTTGTAGACCTGGAGTCTCTGACAAGCACTCCTGACAATAGGGGGGATGAGTCCTAGTCCTCAGATGGTGATTTTGAGGCTAAAAAGACTTCACTTCCTTCCTACAGATCTTTTTTCTCTCTCTCCCTCTCTTCCTCTCCCCTCTTCCTTGCCCTCTAAACCCTAATATGGGAGCCTCACACTCTAAAGGAGAGGCCCAGGGTCTCATCCCCTTAGAGTGTCTCCTACGCTCTTTAAGAGAACTCAACCTCTCTAAGGAAATTAATCCTAAAGTCCTTAAGAGACTCTGCTCTACTATCCGGCCAGGATATCAATTAGATATTATCTGGCCTGAGGTGGGTAACTTAGATCCCCAAATTCTCACAGCATTGAGAGACTTCTGCCAGCACTCTGGTAGATGGTCGGAATGTCTGTATGTACAGGCATTCTTTGCCCTTCCCTCACATCTCTCTCTCTGTTCCTCTTGCCACCCCCATCAGGTTCTCCTTGCCAAATTGGCAACACCCAGGTTTGGGTCACAGACAACTAAGGAAGCCTCCCATCCCCCTCCCTATACACTAGACCAGAACTCCACTTCTGCTTTTGACCTTGACATGGCCGACCTAGGCTCTCCACTGGTACCTGCCCCTCCTCCCACTGCTCCAGACTTGGATATCCCAGCACCCCTCTCTCCTCTACCTGCCCCTCCTCCTACAGCTCCAGCAACTGCTTTCCCTTTGCCTGCACTTCCTGTGGCCTTTTCTCCGCTGCCAGCCACAGTCTCCTCTGCTCCAGACCCCTCACCCATCTCCCACCACACCTGCTCCCGTACCAATCCGGGTGGACTTTTTCCTCTCAGACAAATAGCAGGGGCACATGGCTTAGTAAGAGTCCAGGTCCCTTTTTCCCTGCTGACTTATCAGATTGAAAAGCTATTGGGCTCCTTTTCCACAGACCCTTCCAGGTTCATTAAAGAATTTTGTATGCTCACCCAGAGCTATGACCTTTCCTGGCATGATCTGTTTGTGATTCTCTCTAACTCCCTTACTCCTGATGAAAAGGAACGTGTCTGGGCAACTGCCGAGGCTCACAGAGATAAGGCTTATAATGAAAACTGTACACTGCCTATGGGGGAAATAGCTGTACCTAAACAAGACCCAGGTTGGAATTATCAAATCCCAAAAGCAGAGGAACCCAACCCTGATATCCAAGCCAGGGATCACATGATCACCTGCCTCTTGGAAGGTCTTCAGAAGGCCTCTCATAAATCAGTTAACTATGATAAGCTTTGGGAAGTTATCCAAGATAAGCATGAAAACCCCTCCCAATTTTTAGCCAGACTCACCCAGGCACTGATGAGATACACTAGATATGACCCAGAGTCTTGGGAAGGTATCCCTAAGATTAATCACTATTTCATTCTTAGTCTGCTCCTGATATACAGAAAAAACTTAGGTGTTTAGAACAGGGACTAGCCACCCCCCAGGGACAGCTGCTTGAAACGGCATTTAAAGTCTAAATGGCAAAGAGGAATTGGACAGAGCTCAGTCTTGAGCCCAGCATAGCCAAACCCGCCACCTCCTTGTTGCAGCTCTCCAGGCTCCTCCCAGGAGACCTCTGGCCGCAACGCACGCCAATGGACAAATGAAGCTGACTCCGTGTCACCAGGGCCCTGTTTCAAGTGTGAACAAATGGGTCACTGGTCCCGCGTCTGCCCCACACCTGGTCAACCAAGGGGACCGTGCTCTGCGTGTGGAGAAAGGGGCCTCTGGAGAAGTCATTGTCCTACTGTGTAGATGCACGAGAGAACCATCCCCTCTGAGGCCCCGCCCCCGCACCTTCACGACTCTGTTCACAACATCCTGGGACTGGCAGCTGAGGACTGATTCGGCCCTGCGCCTCCATCCCAGAATGCCTCGTTCACTATCACCATGGAGGAGCCCAGGGTCAGTACCCACGTGGCGGGTAAAGCATTTATTTTCATAATAGACACGGGCGCTACGTAGTCAGTTCTCCCCTCCTACTCAGGCAAAACTTTCCCCTCGCAGCTCTCCCTGGTGGATGTTGACAGAGAAACCCACAGTCCTAAGAGTACAGGCCCTGTTCCCTGTGTTTTCTGGAATATTCCCCTCACCCACTCCTTCTTAGTCATGCCCTCTTGCCCCTCTCCTCTTCTGGGTAGAGATTTAATGCAAAAACTATCGTTTACATTATCCCTCCCTTCCCCCTCTCCAATCTTCCTTCTTACTTCAGTGCCTCCCTGTAACTCTCCACCCAGCTCCTGGCCTCTCCTGGCCTCTGAGATTAATTCTAGGGTGTGAGACACTTCTACCCCGAGGATGGCCTCCCACCACGCCCCAATTCATATTGCTCTCAAAGATCCCTCTGTCGTCTCTTGCAGGGCTCAGTACCCTATAGCCCTTAAACACAGGCCGGGTCTCAAACCAATTATTCAGAGATTACTCAAGGCAGGCCTCCTCAAACCTACCCACTCTTCCTATAACACTCCAATCCTCCCTGTGCTCAAGCCCGATGGTTCCTACCACCTAGTGCAAGACCTCTGTCTTATTAATGCAGCTATAGTTCCTATTCATCCCATAGTTCCCAACCCTTATACTCTCCTGTCCCATATTTCCTCCTCCACAACTCACCTTACTGTATTAGACCTTAAAGATGCCTTTTTTTTCCATCCCCCTGCATCCTGACTCACACAATCTTTTTGCCTTCACCTGGGAGGATCCCGATACCGGGGTGAGTTCACAGCTGACTTAGCTCTCCCTCAGAGGTTCAGGGACAACCCTCACTTATTTGGTCAGGTCCTGGCCTGGGATCTTTCTGCCTTAGACTTACAACCATCCACAGTACTGTAGTAGGTGGATGATTTACTCCTTTGCTCTCCCTCCCTTGCCTCCTCAAAAACTCACACTTCTCTCATTCTCAACTTCCTTGGTGAGAAGGCATACCAGGTCTCTCCCTCCAAGGCCCACCTCTCCCTTCCCCAAGTTAAGTACCTTGGATTCCTGCTCACCCACACCTCCTGCACCTTAAGTATTGATCACAAAAAGCACCTCAAATCTCTACAGCCCCCCACAGCTAAGGAAGCAATCCTTTCCTTCCTGGGTATAGCAGGATATCTAAGGACTTGGATTCCTAATTTTGCTCTCCTGGCAAAGCCCCTGTACGAGGCTTCAAAGGGAGATGTCTCTGAACCTGTGGATCCCTTAGGCCCTGTTAAGGCCGCCTTCTTCTCTATCAGGGATGCCCTTCTTCAAGCCCCTGCTCTCGCCCTTCCAGACTTCCCTGCCCCCTTTCTCCTCTATGCCTCTGAGAACAAGGGATTGGCTCTAGGAGTCCTAGGCCAGATGAGGGGTCCTACGTTTGCTCCCATGGCTTACTTATCTAAGCAACTGGACTCCACCATCCATGGGTGGCAGTCTTGCCTCCGAGCGCTGGCTGACGCAGCCCTTTTAGCCCAAGAAGGATTTAAGCTGACCCTAGGGCAAACATCACTGTTCTCTCACCTCACCGCCTTCAATTCCGCCACCATCCAAACTCCAACTGTTCCATGCTACTTTCCTCGAGAACCCATCTCTCAGCCTTGATTCATGCTCTCCCCTTAATCCTGCCACCCTCCTGCCCTTGCCTGGACCCCTTACTCATTCCTGTCCAGAAGTACTTCAAGAACTTGCTTACCAGGAACCCTGGATCTCCTTTAATCCCTTGCCTGATTCTAAGTTTACTTGGTTTGTGGATGGAAGCTCCACTTTGACCCCTGCAGGGTTGCATAGAGCAGGCTATGCCATTGTCTCTCTGCCACACATTATTGAGAGTGGACCCCTCCCCCCTGAAACCACCTCTCAGAAGGCAGAACTGGTGGCTCTTACTAGAGCACTGACTCTTGCTCGGGGACACAAGGTGACCATATATACTGATTCTAAATATGCTTACCATATCCTCCACCACCACGCAGCCATGTGGAAGGAGAGGGCACTCTTAACCACAATGGGTACCCCTATCTCCAATGGTCCCTTCATTCTCAAGCTTTTAGAAGCCTTTTATCTCCCTTCCAAAGCAGCTGTTGTTCACTGTAGGTGTCATCAGCATGTAGTTCATCCCATAGCACGGGGCAATGAACTGGCAGACTGTGTAGCCAGAAAAGCTACACAAACCCCTTTTAGACCCTCTACTATCTCTTTCCTGACCGCTGCTGCTTTCCCCCCATCCCCCTAAGCAGTACTCCCACCTCTCTGCTCTAGGTGCCACTCCAGGACCAGATGGCTGGCTAACACTTAGGGACAGATACTGTGTCCCTGAGGTCCAAGCCCTCCCTATTTTAACTAGATTGCACCATATCTTCCACATTGGGCCATGTGTACTCTACAAGTTGCTGGACCCTCTTCTCTATCACCCCAAACTTTTAAAAATTATCAATGTTCCCTGGGAGAATGCCTCGGTGCTGATGAAGCTTGAAGGAAGGAGGGAGTCGCCAACCCCCTTGGCAAGACAGAAGCACAGACAAAGCAGAAGGCTGTGGTGCCCCTCCTAAGGGGCCAGCCAAGCATTTGTGTTCACTCCCATAGGCTGGGTTAGTATAGTAGTCAGTGTTTGTTTAGCTGTTCCTGATTTTTTTTTTTTGAGACAGGGTCTCTTATAGCCACAGAGTTTACATTCCCACCAGCAGTGGATGAGTGTTCCTCTTTCCCCACAACCTCTCCAGCACCTGGTATCATTTGTTTTCTTGACCCTAGCCAGTCTTATTGGAGTAAGATGATATCTTAAAGTGGTTTTGATTTGCATTCTTAATGATTAGTGATGTTGAACACTTCTTAAGATGTTTCTCAGCCATCTCTAATTCCTCACTTGTGAAGTCTCTGTTCAGTTCTTTGCTCTATCTATTGAGTAGGTCATTTATTTTCTTTCTTCTCTGTTTTTTGAGTAGTTTATATATTCTGAAAATCAATGCTTTGTCAGATGTTTCTGTGGTGAAGGTTTCCTCCCACTCTGTGGGATTTCTCTTCACTTCCTTGATTGTTTCTTTTGATGTACAGAAGCTTTTGAGTTGAATGAGGTCCCATTTGTCAATTGTCGACCTTAATTCTTGTGCAGCTGCTGTCTGATTTAGGAAGTCTTTCCCTAAACCTATATCTTGTAGATTACAGCCACTGTTTTCTTCTAACATTTCAGAGTTTGAGGATGCACGTTGAGGCTCTTTACTCATCTGCGCTGACTTGTTAAGGGTGAGAGGTAGGGGTTTAATTTATCTTCTTCTACAAGGGTGATCCAGTTTTGCAACACACTTGCTGACAGAATTCCACTTTTCTCCCATGGGTCTTCTGGCCCCCTTGTCACAATCTAAATTTTTTTGGGAGGTGGCTAACATTGTATGTGCTCAGGTTTGGGCCTTTTGTTTTGTTCCATTGGTCAACAGGGTTGTTTTGTGCCAGTACCAGGTGTTTTTATGACATAGCCCTATAGTATAGTTTGAAGTCTGGTATAGTGATCCCCACCGTATTTGCCCTTTTCATGTCATCAGGGTTGTTTGGCTATTCTTTTGTTTTTTCCAAATGAATTTAGCACTTTTTTTTCCAAGCCTGTGAAGAAACTCTTGGGGATTTTAATTGGGAGTGCATTAAATCTCAAGCGTTTGGGTAGAATGGACACTTTTATTATGTTAATTTTCCCAATCCCTGAGGATGGGAGGTCTTTCCAATTTCTGGTTCTTCTTCAGTTTCCTTTTTCACGGGTTTAAATTTTTTTGTTGTTAGAGATTCGTTGGTTTCTTTGGTTAGGTTGGTTCCTAAGTATTTTATTGTCTGTGAGGCTATTTTGGATGGGGATGGTCTCCTTGTATTTCTTTTCCAGTTGCTTCTTGTTGGTGTAAAGAAAGGCCCATTGATTTTTTAAGGTTAATTCTTGTATCTTGTCACTTTGCTGAAGCTGTTTAATCATTTCTAGGAGTTTTCTGGGGAGTTTTTAGCATCATTAGTTAAACCATCATATCATCTGCAAATGCGGGATAGCTGACTCCCTTCCTCTTTTCCATTAGTACTCCTCTTCATTTCCTTTTCTTGCCTTTATTGCTCTAGCAAGTGGTTTCAAGCCCTATATAGAAGAGGAGTGGTGACAGGGGGCAGCCTTGCCGAGTTCCTACATTTAAAGGGAATGTTTCTGTCGTTTCCCCATTTAGGATGATGTTGGCTGTGGGTTTTCTATATATGGCTTTGATTACATTGAGGAATGATCCCTCCAATCCAATTCCCTCTAGGACTTTAAGCATGAAGGGATGCTGGATTTTGTCAAAGGCTTTTTCATCATCAATTGAGAGGATGGTGTGGTTTTTGTCTTTCATTCCATTTATGTATTTGATGATGTTTATTGATTTTCGTATGTTGAACCATCCCTGCATCTCTGGTATGAATCCAACTTGGTCATGATGGATGATCTTCTTGATGTGAGTCTATATGCGATTAAACTCTTCCTTTTGTAAGTTCCCTTGGTCATGGTGGTTTTATCACAGCAACAGAAAAGTATTAATGCACCACTCCTGGGTATATACCCACAAGACTCATCCTACCACAGAAATACATGCACATTCATGTTTATTGCAGCTCTCTTACAATAGCAAAGAGCTGGAACCAACCCAAGTACCCCACAATTGAAGAGTGGATAAAGAAAATGTGGTATATTTACACAATGGAGTTCTGTCTAGTGGTAAAGAAATATGACATAATGAACTTTGCAGGTAAATGGATGGTGTTAGGCTAATTTTGAGGGAAGACTCGGTGCAGAGAGGAGAAAATGTCAGGACTCCAATGAAAAAAATTTGGGTTTATTTCAGGAGGAAGTACATCATTGGGGGCGGGCTTAGTGAATTTAACATGGTGGCTGGCATGCCTGTGTCAGGATTAGGATGACCAGCATTAGAATGTCCCCCAAATGGGGGCTGGCGAGATGGCTCAGCTGTTAAGAGCACCAACTCCTCTAGCAGAGCGTGACCCATCCCACGGGTCAGTCAACAGGGTCTTGGAAGAGAAGGAGTGAGGGGAAGGGGCAAGAGACGCAAGGAATGGAGACAAGACAGGTTCTGATCAAGTCTCATTTATTGTATAGAACACAAGTAGAATATAAAGGTTAGGGAATGCAGAAGCATTGCCAAACCAGACACCTCAGTGCTTACATATTGGAAAGAATGTGCAGATACAGATCTTTACTTAAGGTGAACATTTGCAACACCTCCTGTGATAAGTTACACAATGGACTGCAACTTCCTCATGATTATTTCAGTGCTAGGAAGCTGCTAGTGGAAAATTACTAGATGGCTAAACTCATCCGAGAGCCCCACAGGTCCCCCTTTTTTGTTATAATAAAAAAGGGCAGAAGAGACTGAAGTTGTGCCTGTCTTAGGTCCGAATCCACCCAGACACCCTCCTTAGCTGTCATTGGGTAGGTGACCTCCAGCGTCATCCCTCTGTCTTAGCTTGGTAGGGTAGGCTAGCCTGGGGCTCTGATTCCATTACCCATCTTTAGCAAAGCAACTTAGCAAGCCGTATCATCATAGTTACAGGTCTCAGCATAAGAAGAGGAAAAATCCTCCATAAGCAATTGTTGGTAATGGAGCTGGAGAGGTTTGGCTTGAATAGCCTCAATTTGGGATTGGATAAATGCCATCAATTTATTAAGTAACATTGGACCCAGAGATATCATGAGGAGGAGCCCAAGGACCAAGAATGGTAGGCAAAAGAGTGGTCAGCCAAGGAGAAGTATTAAACCAATTGCTGAACCAGCCTTGTTCTTTTCCCCTTTGTAACTTTCTATGTTGTAAACCTTCTCTTAGTTTTTGTAGGGAATCTTTAACCATGCCAGAATGATCAGCATAGAAGCAACACTTCTTTTAGGGCAGCACACAAACCTCCCTGTTGTAGTAGCAACAGATCTAGGCCTCTATGATTTTGCAGGACAACCTCAGCTAATGAGGATAGTTAGATGAAGGTACCCACCCCTCAGCAGAGGTCTCACATCCCCAGTAAGCACAATAATAATTGCTGTGTCCCCTACAACTCCTACTGTTACCAGCTGGGCAGACATAAAAACCAGTCCAAGATAACACCTTTTTTGCCCAAAGTTTATCAAAAGTAGCAAACATGTGTGAAGTGGGATCCTGGGAGAGCAGATTCAGCATGTCCACCTCCAGCGAAGGCCACCAGGTACCTCGAGGGTGAATTCCACTGATTTGGGTCACCACGGACTGAGTACTGGGAGTGATGATCTGCCAGGTTATATTCCATGGTTCATGAAGGTTGGAGGTTGAGAATGCCCAAAGTGTGTAAATGCTAAAGAGGAGATTCACGATCAGAAGACTCAACATTTTGTATTGCCTATGAAGAAAAGGGTTAGATTTATCTCAGGAATTGGAGTCATTCCTGGATGATTGGTTAGTTTGTCTTATTAATCTTTCAGGCATCCATCTGGCTGAATCAGCTTCTTTGGAGTAGATACATACTGATCCTCGTCCCCAGATAAAGACTGGATCAGGTCCACTCCATTTATTAGTAAGAGGATCTTTCCACATGACTGAGGCATAATGTTCTTTTGTTGTGGACTTCCAAAATCTTTCTGCAGCCGTGCGTCCATCATGGTCCAAGGTTAAAAATTTTTAAATTAAGAATGTATGATTAAGAATGTTATGTGGGGACCCTTTGGTAGGGTACCATTCCCCCTTTTTGTTTTATACAAGGGAATGAGTCATGGGGCTACCACGCACTCAAGATAGACCATGCACTCAAGATAGACCGTGCCTGTCTTAGGTGTCTCTACATCTCAGGACTGTCTTACCCATCATCGGAGTCCTGACTCTAAGCGTCAGGGTCTTGTCTTAGGTTGATCAGTCCAAGATAGTTGAGTGAATCATTTTTTAGCATTTTCTTCATTTTTTAAAGCAAAAGGCTAATCTGTAAGAGCAACCCGTGCACTGGCTGCTTCCACAGTATAGCTCATTATAGTCCAGCAGAGCATGCGCAGGAGTTAAAACAATGGACTCATCAGTCCTTTGCCCGAGTCCCAGCACAGTCCATAATTTTTCCAATTTCAGTATAATCCAGTCCATAGTTGATTAGTATTGTTTTAAATCAGTGAATAATCCAGTCCATAGTTGACTAGTTGTTTCAAAATCAGTGATAGTACTTAGCTCCTGGGCCTGTCAGGTGCCAAAACCTGCCCAAGAGCCAGCTCCCATGAGAGCATCCTGTAGGTAAATACAGAAAAACAGTGCAGGAGGCATGTCCTCTGCCACACCTCACTCAAGCCATGTCTGAGTTTCCACAAGTTTTTCCCTTATTAGTTTTCAAAGTAAGAAGTTTCATCCAGATTAAATTTAAATTTTCTTGATTTGGCTTAATACAACAAAGATAAAACAATCCAAATAGACTAATTACAATGGCTAGAACTCCAAACATTCCTCCAGCAGTATGAGTTATACTTTGTAACATTCCTTTTGGATCTAATCCTGTAAGTTTATCAGCAAATATTTGTGCAACAGTAGCAGCATCCTCATTAAACATACTTTTAGCAAAAGTATCCTCAATTTCTCTTTTAAGTTTTATAATTTTTGCCTTCATTGATGCATTACCATGTAAATAAGCTTGAAACTCCTTCCATTCTATAACAGTTTCATTTATTATTGCAATTCAGTAATACAGAAAGTAGTTGAGTTCCAATCACATCTAAGATGCAATTGTTCCTGCAACGACAACATCTTTTTTCCTAACCACCCTACCATTTGTTTTAACACATCTATTTCAGTTTGTAAACGGGAGTCAATTTCAACTTGATGGGACCACATAGTATAAGAATCTTGATGCCATTGTTCTACAAAATGCTTAGTTTGAATAGTAGTATGTAAAGCAATACCAGATACAGCAGCAGTTGTAGTAACTGCAATAAGGCTCAAAATTACAGCAACAACAATTCCTATCATACGCTTAACATGCTTTAAAATCTTCTTAAAAGATTCCAAAATTACAGGATCTAAGGGATCATGAGCCCAAGGCCTACCAAGATTTATAGGCATCCAAATGTGAGTTTTCTGTTGCAAAATCATTAAAGATTCATTAACATTTAAACTAACAGAAGTATTAATACAGGAAAATAATCTACACTCAATACAGGAAATATTAGATGAAAAACTGAAAGTTCCTATAAGAATTACATAAGGCAAAGGTACACAAGCAGTAATATTAGTGCTACTAAATTTTCTAAATGTATAGATAGCAGCTGACTGAGAAGTCCCAGCAAAACTTCCATTAAACATGTGTATTGGCTTGATAGCTGCAGCCAATTTCCACAGATGAGTCTGCACCGCAGCAGGAGATGTCAAAATGGCCAATCGATTGTCTGCAATACCACCATCACCCCAAGCCATTAATCACTGCCTATCATAGATGGTGTCTTCCTGTTTTGGGTCCTTGGTCATTCTGAATGTTTTAAGCAAATCACAAGTAATAGCATTCCATTCTGAACAAGTTTTAACAAAGGGCCCATATGGCCCCCAATTGACCCATCAGTTTTTAATAATTTTTCCAAATTTACCTAGGCATTCAGACCATATAAAATGTTTATATTTTAATCCAATATAAGTAAAATCAGGGCAATTTGGCAATGTCAATTTCATTTCTTTAATAACATTATCCCATGTCTGATTTATAGACCATGCAGAAAGTTGCTGTACGCATGTCCGGCTTCCGGTTTTATTTATTCCTGGCAATAACCAGTGTTGGTAAGCCAAAGGCAAGCAAAATTCACCAGAGCCTAAATGAATGGGAATCTTTTCCATGGAATGAGTAAAATTATATTTAGTGCCATCATTAAAATTTAAAGAAGTAAAATCATTCCATGGTGGGGAGAGAATCTTTGGAGTAGTATAAACTTGCAAATCCATATCTCCCCAATACATAGGTTCTAACATAAGCCCAATAATTTACATTTACTGCTTGGCCAAAAGAAATAGCAGAAAGTAAAACACACATGGCTAAAAACAAATTTTCAGCAGCAAAGGGTTTCACAACTTTCTTAGATGGGTTAGCAGCTGGGATCCGCATTGCTGTCATCTCTGGCATCATCCTGATTGTCTGTTGGAGGGCTTATCTGTCTTATCAGCCATTCTGGAACCCACCGCGGCACCTCTTCATCCTGAGGAAAAACACAAACACTGTCTCTGCCCCAGAGGACCACTCTACATAATCTTTTCCAATCTTCAGGGCATAAATTCATACCAGCCAGAGTTTCCGGCATACTAACAGTGAAAGGTGCCTGAGGACCATAAGTGGCCACAGTTTCTTTTAATTGTTTAATTGATTTAAAATCTATCGGCTGGTGGTATCTTTGTTGATTCTGGTCCTCCATGACAGGCCATTCCCACTCCCTTTCGGAGTCACTGCTAACTTTAAATAGCCTCTTTACACAGGTGGTGACCTCATCAATATCCCAGAAGGAAGGTAATGGCCTCCCTTTGTCTTGTTTAATCTCTCTCCGAGACCTCCCTCTGTCTCTCTTTATCTCTCCCCATGGTGGGGGTGGAGGCAGAGGCTTCATTGGAAGTGGATCCTTTTCCAAATCTTGTTCTAACTCATCTCCACTTAACTCTTTCCCCTCTGATTCCTCTCCATTTCCTTGGGATTCCTGCTCTCTTATTTCCTCCAATGTTTCCTTCCCATGGGAGATTTGAGCCTTAACCATAGGCTTGGAGGAGCCAAGGCATTCTCTAATTAAGTGCCACATTGGAAATGTTCCCTTGGGAAGTGGCTCTAAATCTTCTTGTCTCTCCAAGTCTTTTTTATGTTGTTCCCAATGAGGAACATTTAAAAAAACCTTCTTCCAGAAACCATGGACTCACCTTTAACATGGTTTCTACATAAGTTTTTGCTGTACTATCTTTTATAGCAGTCCCATCGGACTTTAACAAATCTTTTATGACTCTAGTCATCTGATTTCTTGATATTTCTGAGCCCATTTTATTTATTTTCCAGCTCCCTTTTTTATTTCCTTTTTTCTTTATTTTTTATTTTTCTACTTCTAGTTTCTATTTTTTATATCTTATTTCCCTGCTCCCTTAACACTCTGGGCCCAGAGATTTTTTTACCTGCAGGGTGCCTCATTTGCTCCCCAGGCAGATGAAACTAAAGTGCTGCAGCAAAGTTCCCGCACCCTCTTAGGCGGACCACCAGTTGTACTGTCCAGCGGTACGAATCAGAATCATCGGAGGCGGACTGGGAATGAATCACTCATCTAACTTATTCTTTGTAGTTTCTTTTACTGGTACCATTTCCTTTTAACTTTTACAATTCTTAATGCTACTAACAATTGTGCAATTAATGATGCTACTAACCACAATAGCTTAGAAACCAAGAATATTTATACCAGTATTGAGCCAATCAGCAGCTTTGCGTCTATAGATACAATTCCTTATGTAAGAAGCTTTGTGTTCATAGAAACAATTTCTTATGTAAAATGCTATGTTCATGAAGTTGACAAGGTAACATAACATATCATCTTAAATGTTACTGAAGCATGCACACTGTGTTCTTCAGCCATCGCCATTTGGCCAGAGACCAAGCACCATGGCTGCAGACCAAGTGCCATTTCTCTTCAGCCTGTCACTTCAGGCACTCTTTGTCTCCCACATTTAGTCAATAATTTTAAACTGGGATATATCTTGGAAGGCTTTTTAATAGGTAGGGGACAATTTTGGCTTTTCTCTGAAGGAGCAGGACTTGGCTGCAGTGAGGAGACAGATTCATTTTCATAATGGATATTAGATAGATTACTGGCTTTGGGTGATTGTTCTTTAGATCCAGGATAATTAGGCTCTTTAGTCTCTGTTAAGAGCTTATGTCCCTCCTCTACAGCAGCCACAACTGCAGTGGAATGGGAAACCAATACCTCATTTATCAAGTTCCAATAAGAAAAGGCAGTTACAGGAATCTTACTAGACCCAAAAGTTTGATAATGGTCTTGAAAAGCGTCTCCCACTCGCTTCCATATTTTAACATCTATAGTCCCTTTTTGAGGGAACCAAGGACAAATCTCTTTAATGAAGTCAAAAAAAATTTAAGGAGATGCTGGATCTTAACCTTTACTCCTCGCGCCTTGAGGGTCTGCTTTAATTGTTCAACATACAACTGATGCTGACTTAATTCCTGCCCCATCTTAACACAGCACTTATCTCAGTTTATGCAGTGGCAGGTTCCCGTGATGCACACTGAATTTATCTTTCTCTTTTCTCTGGGCCCTCTCGCTTCGTCCCCTTCATGGGGTCCTCCGTGCTTCTAGTCCATGTTGGGCACCACATGACCCATCCCGCAGGTCAGTCAATGGGGTCCTGGAAGAGAAGGAGTGAGGGGAAGGGGCAAGAGACACAAGGAATGGCGACAAGACAGGTTCTGATCAAGTCTCGTTTATTGTATAGAACACAAGTAGAATATAAAGGTTAGGGAATGCAGAAGCAAAGCCAAACCAGACACCTCAGTGCTTACATATTGGAAAGAATGTGCAGATACAGATCTTTACTTAAGGTGAACATTTGCAACACCTCCTGTGATGTTATACAATGGACTGCAACCTCTTCATGATTATTTCAGTGCTAGGAAGCTGCTAGTGGAAAATTACTAGATGGCTAAACTCATCCGAGAGCCCCACAGCAGAGGACCCGGGTTCAATTCCCTGCACCCACATGACAGCTAATAACCGTCTTTAAGGCAGGCATAGTGGCACACACCTTTAATCCTTGCACACGGGAGGCAGAGGCAGGCAGATCTCTGTGAGTTCAAGTTCATCCTGGTCTACAGAGTGAGCTCCAGGCCACCTAGGGAGACCCAGTCTCAAATAAATAAATAAATAGTAAATACTTAAAAAAAAAGAATATCCCCCAAATGGCAGTCTTATACCCAGGCACACAAGAAACTGAGTTTTCAAGGAAGTGGGGACAAGGAGATTGGGGAGCAGGCATAGGTGGGTCTGTGGCTGGAATCAGCAGAAACATCTTGAGGGAAACTGGGACCTGTGACTGGTATCAGTAGGAGCTGAGAAGTATAACTGATGCTAAGTAAAGGCTGAATCATTCTGAATTAAAAGTATACAAAGGTAGGCATTTATTCCAGGAAATGCAGTCTCTCTCTCTCTCTCTCTCTCTCTCTCTCTCTCTCTCTCTCTCTCTCTCAGGCGAATCCATGGCCACCAGCCATCCTGAGGGCTGTGGAAAGCATGCCTCTGAGAGGCGGGGAGAGCCTTTAGAGGGGGAGGGGAGATGGTAACCTATTGGAATCTGGCCAATTAAACCAGGCTGGGGGCTCAGATCTGGAGGTGTGTGGGCTGTTTTTATCATCTGTTGGTCCTTTATTCATGCATGACCACAAGCCACACAATACTCTTCCCTCCTAGAACCAAGCTGGCAGTCCTATAGGACTGCAAGGTTCAAGGCTGTCTCCTGCCTGCAAGCTGACAGTGTCTAGGCTTAGCTCTTGCAAGGAGAGGGGAGGGGACTGCGATAAAGTTACCTGATGGGTTACTCAGTGGGAGAATGTCCGGGAGATACATTCTTGTTTATTCATGCCAGCAGTGTGTTTATATACCAAAGGCTACTGTGCTCTGGGCAAGGAACTGGGGGGCAGGAGCCCCTTGGCTCCTACCAGGGGGCTGCAGAGCTCCTGTTTGTGCAACCAGTAAACTAGACTTGACATTTTTACTCAATACCTCAAGGGAAGGGGCCATCTGGTTCTGGAACTTTGCAGAGATAAGCAAGGCAAGAAAACACTGCAATGTCCTGACCTTCCAGAGCTATAGATAATTCACAGAGAGAACTGAATGCCCACAGAGATATCAGATAACTCTCAGAGGTTCTACGGGTCAGGTTTTACAGGTCCTTGCCTCAAGCCAGGCAAAGTTTCATTCCTACAGCCCCTCCTTTGTTTTTTAATTCAAATGGAGCAGCAAAGTCATAGTCCTCTAGGGGTCCCCTGGGACAGCCTGATATTGGACTAAAACAGTCCAGGCTGCAACTTCAGTGAGTATTGATTTGGTTTTTGATAAACTGGAAAACACAGGGTGTGATAGTCAGAACTTCTAGGTTGAAAATGGGTCCCAGCAAGGGAAGTAACCACGTAGTCAGGGGGTTGGAAAACCACGGGACAGAAACTTGTGGGGAGTACTTTGTGCTGAGTTCTTTCCTGAGGTCCTTCAGGGCTTTAACATTTTGTTTGACCACACCAGATTCATTAACATAGAAGCAACGTTCCTCCCCCAGGAACACACAGGTTCCCTCATTTTTTGCAGTCAGTAAGTCCAAGGCTCACCAATTCTGCATCGCCACCTCGGCCAGAGAGGTTATCTGTCTTTGGAGTGATTCAAGGCTGTTCATCATGGATGCCGTTGCCTCATCAGCTTATTTTGAAAGTCCATTTCCAGGCTGTAAACCTTTGCTAGGGCTCTGCCCACAGTTCCTGCCACTGCTGTGGAAAGAATGATGCCTAGCCTGACCAGGAGCAGGATAAATATCTCTCTCTTTTGATGGTCCGGGTCTGGTTGCAGAATCCAAGCGACTTCCTCCTTCTCATAAAGGAAGAGCTGGGGAGTGATAATAACAGGCAAGCAAATTCCAGAAACAGTACCATTTGTACAGAGGGAGGCAGTACCCTCACACCAGAGAAAAAAATGGGGATTTGACACACAGGGTCCTGTCAAGGGGTACACTTCGGAGGCACCTGGGGTCTGGGTCTGCTGGAGCTTTCACTAAAATAATAGGAAGAGTTGTGAGTCAGTCAAAGAGGGAAATGCTATGAAATACCGTCACTGTCTCCTCAGGGGCAGATTCCTGTAGAGAGGTGTTAGAAGGAATGGCAGTAAGGAGAGGGTGTGTAAGGGATGCATGGAAAAAACATTGGGAGACATTGGGGTGGGTGGTGTAGTTAAGGAGATCTCTGGTGTATTTAATGTACTGGGGCCATGTTACAGTAGACTGCAGCTTTCCTTCCATTTTGGATTCCTGTAACAGAATATGGGATTGAGTGAGAATGGGCTGAGGGGCTAGAACAAGCTGGGGAGAGATGTGGATATCTGCTGCAGGGTACCAGGCTTTGCTGTAAGAGTAGAGCTTTCAAGACAGGCATGGTAGCGCATGCCTTTAATCCTAGCACTCGGGAGGCAGAGGCAGGCAGATCTCTTTGAGTTCAAGGCCACCCTGGTCTACAGAGTGAGTTCCAGGACAGCTGGGGCTACAGGGAGACCCTGCCTTGAAAAAGACCAAAAAAAAAAAAAAAAAAAAAAAAAGAAGAAGAAGAAGAGTAGAGCTTTCCCTGCACTCCAGCTCTCCAGCAGTCACTCCCAGGGTCCTGTATATTAATTTTAAACTGGTTATTTTGGATCTGGAACAAGCTTCTTGGGCTGTGAACACTCTCCAACCTGCAAGACCAGAATCTACAACTGCTAGAAGTATCAGCTTCCTGTAAACATTGCCCTTTGTTAAGATGGGGAAACAGATAAAGAGTGCCTGAGAGGTAGATGTGGAATTGGGAAACACAGTGATTGTGACTGCCTTGCTGCAGCCTTACAAAGGACAGTCACTGGTTCCAATTACCTGATTTCTTCCTTCCCAAGTTTCTCTGACAAAAAACTGCCAGACATGGATCCAAGTCGGTGGTCTGTTCACAGGCTGGGCAGAGGCAGTGTTAGCTTGAACTATTATTAGAGCAGCTAAAGGGATGGCAGACAGGGGAACTGAAGGGGGGACACATGGACTTTGCAGAAGTGAGGAGCTGGTCAAGTTTCTTCCATGTTATGTTGTTTGGGTTATGAGAGCATCTCTTTCTCTTCCTCCTCCTCTTTCCATCCATGAGTGACAGGCATGCCATCTTTTTGGTCGGTGGGGAGGAATCTGACATTTCTGGCTGGGATCCAAATGGGTCTCAGATAATCCTGTGGAAAGATGTAAGCAAAGCCCCTCCCAGTTGTTAACAGTGGATCAGGTCCTTTCCACCGACTGTCTAGGGGGTCCTTCTACCTGACAAGTATTTGAGGAACAGTGCTTGGTGTCTGCCACTGTTTGATTATTGCTGGAAATTTTGAGTGCCCGTAAATGTTAAAGAGGTTGAGAGTTCGAAAAAATAAAAATAAAAAATAAATTTAAAAAAAAAGAGGTTGAGAGTTGCCAATCCCATGGCCAGCTGGATGTTAGGAAGATATTTACCTGCCTTTTGTTTTAATAATTGATTTTTTAGGACCTGATGGGTCCATTCTATGATGCCCTGTCTTTGTGGGTTATGAGGGATACCTGTATGATGTCCAATATTCCATAACTGACAAAATGATTTAAAGTGAGAGCTGACAAACGCTGACCCATTGTCGGCTTTAATTTGTTTAGGAATGCCCATGGTAGCAAAGCTAGAAAGGTGGTGGGCAGTGAGGTCCTTTACTCTCTCTCTCCTGTGTGGGCAGTAGGCCAAATTTGGAATAAGTGTCCACAGTGACATAGACATACTTTTGTTTTCCAAAGGAAGCTATGTGTGTAACATCAGTTTGCTAGAGGGCTTTAGCATTTAATCCTCTGGGGTTAGTTCCTAGAGCTTGTAATGCAGGTGTCTTCACCAAAGATGAACAGGAGGAACAAGTTCTAAGGACTCACTGAAGTTGGACAGAGGGAATTTCAGGAAAGCGAGCATGGAGGCCCCTTAGGTTAGTACGGGTGGTGGAGTGGAATTTTTCTGCTTCAGAGAGGGACAGGACATAGATCCCTGTAGAGGCAACTCAGTCTGCAAGACAGTTGCCTTCAGAAAGAGGCCCTGGCAGGAGGCTGTGTGCATGGATGTGCTGTGTGAAGAGAGGTTGGGTCCTTTTCTGTAAGAAGGAAGAGATGGCAATGAAGAGGGGGGAGAGGGGATTCCCATCTAATCGGACAAAGGATCTGGATAGCCTGGGCAGTAAATTAACCACATAGATACTCTCTGAGAAGAGATTAAGAGTCCTGTTGGTTTCTTTGAGAGCTAGATAAACAGCATAGAGTTCCCTGTACTGCAAGGAATGGTCAGGGAGTGAGTGAAACAGGATCTGAGGGGCTTCATCCAGGTTATCATAAATGAGGGCTACAGCTCCTCATCTCCCTGTATGTGAAAACAAACATGGCTTGCTTTATAGGTGCATCTTGGAAAAGATGGGAGGGAAGCCAGTTTAATAATGGGAGAGCGGAAACCCGTCTGTCATTAGGGTAGTGGTTTTCTATCTGTCCTGGAAATCCCGTGAGGCTTACAGCTATGTGAACATGATTTTGAGTCAGCCATTGGCTATCTGGGAGGGAG
Organism: Rhizomys pruinosus; assembly: GCA_009823505.1. Classification (NCBI taxonomy): domain Eukaryota; kingdom Metazoa; phylum Chordata; class Mammalia; order Rodentia; family Spalacidae; genus Rhizomys; species Rhizomys pruinosus. The sequence continues at coordinate 310,218 of VZQC01014048.1, read as the reverse complement.
AAAGGTGTCACTATGAAATCAGGTTCCTTCCCAGGTGTTTGTAGGGAGCGCTCCCTCCTGCGTCTTATCATAGCAGCTAAAGAATCCATTTCATTTAACAGTCAGGGAGTTCCCCTTATGGGTGTGTGCAGCCACTCTAGAACTCCTGTGGATTGGTAAAAATCACCTATGAGTGTGGGGGTGGCATTAAAAATAAGCAACTATACAGGAAGGGAGGGTGTAAAACGTGCTTAAGCCATGCTCTGGAGAGCTCAGTTGACTTTAGTGAGAGCTTCTGAGGCCTCACTGTGAGCTTTCACTTGAGGCTGGGTTCCTGTCACCTTGAAGAAGATCAAAGATAGTCTGTAGCATTGTCGTGGAGATAGACAGCCATGGGCGGAGCCAGTTAAGATTTCCTAGGAAGGACTGGAGGGATGCTAGTGTGCGTGTGGGAGAAAAGGAGCATACAGGTTTGAGTGGCCTCACTGACATAAGAGAAATTTCAGCGCCTAGGAAATGAATGGGGGGAATCATTTGAACCCAAACATGGGATATTTTGAATCCAAAAGCTTCTAGGGATGGTTCAAGCCTGTCCTTTAAGGTTGCCAGGTCAGTTGATAATTTGTCCCAAACTAAAATATCATCCATATAATGGAAGACCTGCAGACCTTGTTCCATGTGGGGCTTCAGGGCCACCACTACCATCTCTTGGCAGAGTGTTGGGCTGTTGGCCATGCCTTGTGGCAGGACAGTCCACTCGTAATGAGTTGCTGGACCTGAGTTGTTAATGGCAGGAACTGAGAAAGCGAACCACTTGCAATCCTCAGCCTGGAGGAGAATAGAAAAGAAGCAGTCCTTGATATCTAAGGCTAGCAGAGGGGTGATAGCTGGAATAGCAGAGGCAAGGGGGAGACCCCTTTGCAGGGACCCACATATGTGCATAGTTCTGTTAATGTCTTGCAGGTCTTCTAAGAGATGCCAACCTCCTGTTGCATTTTTTATGACAAAAACAGGGGTGTTCCAGGGCCTGTGAGATGGACAGATATGTCCCAATGAAAATTGCTCTTTGACTAGGTTTTGTAATACTCATAATTTCTCCCCTGGTAAGGACCACTGCTCAATCCAGAACAGATCATCTGACTTCCAGTCCAGATGAGGGGGAGCATACTCTGCAGTGACCCTCGGGATTGGGGGTGCTTCTTGTTGAGATGATGGAGGAATTTTCCCTCAGTTAAATGGCCTGTCTGGGCATGGTTGGTCTCATTTGGAGTGGCAATAACCATATCCAAAGCCTCCAAAAGATCTTGCCCTAGCAGATTGATATTAGTGGGTGCTATTAATGGGTGAATCTGGCCTGTGTTTTCCACCAGGGTCCTCCCAGGTGTAAACATTTTTAGTGATGTAAGACTGTGAAGGTCCTCCTATTCCTAGAAGTTTAGGTCCTAGGAGTAAGGGCCAGACAGGGGAGGGGGGTTCTTGCTGTTTTATAATTGTTCTGTCTGCCCCTGTATCTATCAAACATTTAAAGGGCCTTCCCCCAACTTTAATTGTCAATGCAGGATGTGAGCCTTCTGAAATAGGCCCTGCCCAGATGGCACCTACTGGATCTCTTTCATCTCTTTCCCTCTTCTTTCCTTGGGCTAGGGGTTGCCCGCCTAGAAGTTTAAAGGTGGAAATTTTTTGCCATCTTGATCATACTTTGAATGACAATCTTTCCTCCAATGGTATCCTTTTTTACACTGGGGGCAGAGAACATGTGGGGAGTGTTCAGAGGGCCCTCTGGGAGAGACTGGTGCTTCTGGGCACTGTCTCTTCCAATGTCATCAGCCTCTGCAGTTAAAATTTTTCATTTTTGGTGACAGAAGCCACAAAGGCTTGAGCTAGATAATTACTTTTGTGGGAGGCTGTGCCCATGTCCTGAGTTGCTACTATCCATCTGTCCTAATGGTCATCTGTTATGCCCTGGCATTCAGAAGTCATTCCTTCCCAAACAATGCTCTTAAGGAGCATTTCCCTGGCAGTAGGGTTGGGGATCTTTCTCTCTAGGCTACTTTTAGTTCTTAAGATGAAGTCAGACAGGGGTTCCTCAGGTTTTTGCCTTGAAAATAATAAACAGGGAGATCTCCTGAGCCCAGCGGCAGGAAGAGGGGGAGACAGGTAGGAACTGGGTGTCTTGGCGAGCTGATTGTTGATCCTTTGGTCCTGCTGTCTTTGGTTTGATTGGCCTTGGTGGCTGTGAGGTTGGAGTTATCCTCCCAGCTGGGATTAAAGGTGTGGTCTTTGGCTTGATTAGATCTAGTGGCTGTGGGGGC
>VZQC01014048.1:152457-283870 GCA_009823505.1 Rhizomys pruinosus | reverse complement strand
GACAACAGGATTCTTCTGCAGCAGTATTTATTGTGCACACAGCTCTTTTGTGAGAAGGACCCCGAAATGGGGCAGAAGCACTGCTTATATAGCAGTCCAGAGGGTTCGTGTATGCTCTGGATAGGTGCACTGTCCTGATGCCTCATTTGCATGTTAAAGGTGGGAGCTTAGGGACTAGTAGTCATGCGCAGTTTCTCCAATGCAAAGGCAATGGCGGGAAATGTCTTGTAGTGACTCAGGAAGTCGGCGCCATTTTTAAGGTGTAGTCGCGAGTGACACAGCACACTCGTGCAGGCTACCAACAGTTCCCCCTTATCTATTATATGGCTGGGAGAATGTCTGTCTTAGGTTGCCACTGTAGAGGTATTCCTTACCCATCATGGGGACAGCAAACAGCTTATTAATTGGTGATTTCTCGCGGCGTCCTGCGAGCCCAACCAACAGAGTTTCGCAGTGTCCCACGAGCCTCTGCTAGTAGAGGTGCTGGTTTGCTCCCTGTCTTAGGTTGGTAATACTTGCAGTAGGCTTTACCCATCATTGACTACTTCTCCAGCATGGAAAGCCATATGTTAGGGGATGAGCCTACCTCTAATGCTGCAAGAGCCTGTGCAATGACTACTTTATCCTACTGATGTTGGGTGCAGAACCGGCACATAACCCAGAGCATAACTACAATCCCTCCACAAAGCAAAAGGCCAAACCCTGCTACCCCCGCCCATTCTTTAAAATGTGAGGTGGTGGCGGCGATCCAGGAAGACAGTCCTTCAGCAAGGGAGACATCCACTCTGGTCGAATTTGCGGTGACAATCGCCATGTGGAGTTGATTCATCAAATTGTCAAATTCTCCAGTCCAATTTCTTAAAAGATAACTGGACAATTGTTTAGACAAATTTGCCGCTTTTGTGAAATTATGATATTGGATGCTGGTTACACACAGGCCAGGGTATTTCCACTCGCAACCAAGTTGGGCCAGCTGCCACAATACATCTATTTGTTCTTGGACTAGGTCTATCCTTTGGTTTACTACCATAAGTCCGCATTCAAACACTTGGCTCCTGTCTTTTCTGACTCTTTACACATTTTTTTTGGTCTTTTTTTGAGACAGGGTCTCCCTGGAGCCCCAGCTGTCCTGGAACTCACTCTGTAGACCAGGCTGGCCTTGAACTCACAGAGATCCGCCTGCCTCTGCCTCCCGAGTGCTAGGATTAAAGGCGTGCGCCACCACGCCCAGCCCCGCCCTGCATTCTTTAGTGCATTGTTCAAAAATAAGTTGCTCTATAAGGGGCATTGCCTGTTCCTGGTCCCCAAAAATCCTCCCCGCAGCTTCCAATAGTCTAGCAACAAAGTCAGAAAAGGGTTCACTCGGGCCTTGAATTATTTTTGTTAAATTGCCCAAGACTTCTCCCTTATTTGTTAATGTTTTCCAGGCTCGCAAAGCTGCAGTTGATATTTGGCTATAGACCACAAGCGGGAAGCCGGTCTGATCAGCAGCATATTCTCCCTGACCAGTAAGCATGTCAAATGTCCATCGGGCTGCCTCGCCTCCAGCTGTAGCATTAGAGCGGGCTTGCGCCTGACAGGCATCATGCCAAAGCACCTTCCATTCTAGATATTGTCCCATGGTGAGGAGGGAAGCCTTAGCAACATATTGCCAGTCTGTGGGTGTCGTTGCAATACTGGCAAGGCATTCTACTTGAGAAATGGTGAAATTAGCATTCACTCCATAGGCACGCATTGATTTGGCCAATTCCTTGACCTGTTTATAGTCTACTGGCTGATGTGAACGCTCACCCTCGGCATTCTCTATAATTGGGAACATTTGCCTCATGGCATGTCGCGCCTCTGGGGAACAAAAGGAGGTGGAGCATTTCCCAGATGCATAAGGCAGAGGAGCCGAAGGCAGAGGAGTGGGAGAGCTATGGGACTCATCTACTTTCAGTTTTAACCTGTCCCTTCACCGGGTGGGGTGAAAGTGTTCACTTTTGTACCGGGCTGGTTCCTCCTCCTCAGATAGTGATAGTTCCTCATTAGAATATGAATCATCTAAAGTTAAAGCTTGCAAGTTTTTAAAAGGGTATAAAGTCTCCTTCCTAGCGCTATGAGCTCTGTCTTTTTCACGGGTCTTTTCTGCCCGTAAGTTTCTCTTTTGGGCGNTTGACACCTCTTGGTTTCTGGGTTAACATGGAGGCTGCTTGGAGTCTGCTGTCTTATCCAGAAGTCTCAGTTGCTATCTAATATTTCCAACGTGTCTTGAGCAGAGGCTCCAAGCCAGGTGAGTCTCCCGGAGCCCTTGGCAAGTTGTAGCCCTGCCTGCCCCAGGGCTTGTGTCTTTCTGTGGGTGGGCATTTCTCAGAGAAACTACCAGCAGTCTCCTAAACCACCTCAAATTCTCTCTGGCACTAGGCGTGGTGACTCACAGTTATAATCCTAGCACTGGGGGAGGAGAAGTGTCGGGAGTTTAAAGCCAGCCCAGGGTGTATCTGAGCTCCAGAGCAGCCTGGGCTACTGAGTGGGACCTGTCTTTAAAACAACTCTATGGTAGCCCTTGGCCACGGCAGCAGTAGGCACCAAACTGAGAACAGAATGGAGTGCAGTCGGTGCTGATTGCAGCAATGGCTGAAGCAGGAGCTGTAACGGGTGGGAGATGGTTTGAGTCAAGGCTGCAGTGGGATCCTAGAGTGACACGTAAGTAGATGCTTGTGTTGAGGGAGTTTAGTGGCACTAAATGGACCTCTTCCCATTCTGTAATTAACACATCTTGCAGCACTTGGTTGAATTTGCAAATGCAACAAGAGACTCCCAGAACAAAACTAAACAGGACGTATTAAGAGCGGTGGGTACAGATGCTTCCTGTTATAGCACCTGGTTAAGTGCTATAAAACACGAACAAAACACCTCTTCTATTGCAAAAGCAGTAAATGTTTATAATTTAAAAAATTAGAAAATATATAGGGGGCTGGAGAGATGGCTCATTGGTTAAGAGCGCCGACTGCTCTTGCAGAGGACCCAAGTTCGAGCCCCAGCACCTACAAGGCAGCTAAGAACCATCTTTAAGCCGGACATGGTGGTGCATGCCTTTAATCCTAGTGCTCTGGAGGCAGAGGCAGGCGGATCTCTGAGTTCAAGGCCAGCCTGGTCTACAGAGCGAGCACTGGTCTACAGGCCAGCTGGGGCTATAGGGAGACCCTGTGTCAAAAAAAAGTACTATTAATTGAGTGTGTGCGCGTGCACACACACTCAAATGAATAAAAACCCCACTCCATGTTTAGCAGTTACGCCACCACAGATATTCCCAGAAGAGCCTTTTTGGTCCACATCCCCTCCTCTCACCAACTGAAACAGTGAAGTTCTTCCCAAAACAATAATCCTCTGCTTTAAAAAAAACTCTGGAAAGACTTAGAAAAAGATGCAAGACATGTATGGCAGAATGCATGAACTCTGGTGGGGTGGGGGAATGGAAAGGGAAATGTGTCTAAATTGGATTGAGAAATGGTGTATGATGTATGAAAAAGTGTCACGCGCAGCAGTCTCTCCGGCAAGAACTTCACACGGACAACAGGATTCTTCTGCAGCAGTATTTATTGTGCACAGCTCTTTTGTGAGAAGGACGCCGAAATGGGGCAGAAGCACTGCTTATATAGCAGTCCAGAGGGTTCGTGTATGCTCTGGATAGGTGCACTGTCCCGATGATGCTTCATTTGCATGTTAAAGGCGGGAGCTTAGGGACTAGTAGTCATGCGCAGTTTCTCCAATGCAAAGGCAACGGCGGGAAACGGCTTGTAGTGACTCAGGAAGTCGGTGCCATTTTTAAGGTGTGGTCGTGAGCGACACAGCACACTCGTGCAGGCTACCAACAAAAAAGTTTAATAACAATAAAAATATATTTAAAAATAAGGGCATGTTGATAAAAGCCAATAGTCTTAATGCCGGGCGTGGTGACACACACGTTTAATCCTGGCACTTGGGAGCCAGAGGCAGGTGGATCTCTATGAGTTCAAAGCCAGCCTAGTCTACACAGTGAGTTCCAGGACAGCTGGGGCTACAGGGGAAACCCGACTCAGAAAGACCCCCCCAAAAAAAGCCAACAGTCTTTACCTTTATACATATTCTTAGTTCTCTGACTTGTTCTTTATATTATTTGATTTCTTTGAATATGTCTGCAATTGTTCCTCCAAGATCTGTGTCCTGGGCCACCCCCAGGGGGATCCCACTGTAGAGCTTGGTATGTAATTATCCTACACCTTTCCCATGTTGTCCCTTCATCATGACCCTGGCATATGGGTTTCCTTTTGCCTGTATTTGGATGTGAATCCCAAATGCCTCTTCACTGTGTTGAAGGCTTGCTTTGCTTTGCTTGTCTCCTTCAGATGCCCCCTTTTTTTTTCCTCCTTGTTTATGGAGTGTTGACTTGTCTAGGTTTCAGGCTTTCAATTTTTAAAAATTTTTTAATTTATTTTTGTATGTGTATGAATGTACTGTCTGCATGTAGGTTTGTGCATCCGTGTTGTGCAATGCCATGGAGTTCAGAAGAGGGTGTTGGATTCCCCTGGAACTGGAGTTCTTCTGGAATTGGAGTTACAGACNACTCTAATTCCCTGGACATACGATCATAAGCTTCAATAAATCTGTCCTTTCTAGTTCTAGAATTAGGCAGTTACGCAGCTGGTATACTCAGGTAGAATGCGTTATTAGCAACAGAAAAGTGATTCAGTACATAAAGGTCATAAGCCCACCTAAGATAGAGGTTTTTCCAGGCAAACGCAGACTGAGGTTAAGAATTCCAGAAAGTTGCTGCAATCAGGCTTCTACTGATACTAGTCACAGTCCCAGTTTTCTTCTGAGATATGCTTCTACTGATATACAGCCACAGATCCCACCTACGCCTAATCCCTTCATCTCCTGCTCCCACCTCCTTAGATTAAACTGACTTTTGTTATGGCCTGGGATATAAACTGCCATCCTGGGGCTTTTAAAAAAAAAAAAAAAAAAAAAAAAAAAAAAAAAAAAAAAAAAACCCAAAAAAATTTTTAAAAAAATTGCTGATCATCTTAATCCTGCACAGGCAGGACCAGCTCTACATGCCTGAAATAAACCTAACCTCCTTTTAAAAAAAAAAAACGGGAAAGAAAAGGGGAAGAATCTATCTTATTCAGTGCTTCTAACTGCTTCCAGCCCTGCAGAGTTTCAGGAAATAAATTCGTGGATTTGTAGTTCTCACCTCAAACTGTACAGACCCCTTGGTAAACAAGATTAGTGTGAATTTAGAAAAAAATTTGAGCTGATAGTCATCTGAATATATCACGTATGGACAATTGAGAACCTAAAGTTTTCTTTTTTTTTTTTTTTTTTTTTTTCTTTTTTCTAAGACAGAGTCTCACTATGTAGACTTGGCTCATCTGGAACTTGCTATACAGACCAGGTTGGTCTCAAATGCACAGAGGTCTTCTGTGTCTGCTTCCTGAGTGCTGGGATTAAAGGGGTAGACCACCAAGCCCAGCAACATTTGAGAAGTGTTAAGTAACTGAACTCGGAGCCCCTCAAACAACATCTCTACTAACTCATTCTTTTCTTGTATGAGATAGTTGGAATTTCCCTAGTATATTTTCCTAAATGATAGGAATAATGCTGATTTTAGATTAAATTGAAACTTTGAATGAAGGTGAGAAAATATCCTTTCTTTAATCGTGTCTCTGTCCTAAGGCTTTGCTTACTCAGGCCTGTTTACTTCAGTCAACTTTTTTTTTTAAGATTAAAATTTTTCACTACCCTCAAAAAAGAATTCTCTGGGGGGCTGGAGAAATGGTTCAGGGTTTAACAGCACTGGCTGTTCTTGAAGGAGTTGGATTCCATGCACCCACCTGGCTGCTAACAGCCATTTATAACTCCAGTTCCAGGGGATCCATTGCCTTCTTCTGACCTCCTCAGGCATTGCGCGACAGGGTACACCCACATACATGAAGGCAAAACACTCATATACATAAAATAAAGAAAAGAATTCAGGGCTGGAGAGATGGCTCAGCGGTTAAGAGTGCCAACTGCTCTTGCAGAGGACCTGGGTTCAATTTTCAGCACCCGCCTGGCTGCTAAGAACAGTCTTTAAGCAAGGCATGGTGCTGCACACCTTTAATCCTAGCACTCAGGAGGCAGAGGCAGGTAGATCTCTGTGAGTTCAAGGCCAGCGTGGTCTACAGAGTGAGTTCCAGACCAGCTGGGGCTATAGGGAGACCCTGTCTCAAAAAAAAGAAAAGAATTCTCTCATTATTATAATTTGAATTTAAAAATTCCAGTTTGGGGCTAACAAAACATTTCAGTGGTAAATGTACTTACAAGTACTGCACAAGTCTGGTGACTTGAGTTCAATTCCCAGAACCCACATAAAGATGAAAGGAAGGAAGTGACTCCACAAAGTTGTCCACTGATTTGCACATGTGCTCCATGGTAAATACACACCCTCCACCCTCCCACACATCATGCACATACGGACATACACACACACGCATACACACAAAATTTCCAGCTTTTGCTGGGCATGGTGGTATACACCTGTAATCCCAGCACTTGGGAGGCAGAAGCAGACAGACTTCTGTGAGTTCAAGGCCAGCCTAGTCTACATAGCAAGTTCCAGGATGGCTGAGGCTACAGGGAGACCCTGTCTCAAAAAGACACATACACACAAAAAAATTTCCAGCTTTTTTTACTGAAAGGAACCGATTTTAATTTTTAAATAAAAATCACTTAATTGTAATAAGCTTCAAATAAAAACATCACATAGCTAAATTAAGGTAGTAACTCAAACTCTGTACATCTCAATAAACTTCTACACAGTAAGTAAGAATCGTCATTCTGAAGCTGGGGACCTTTGCTTAGGGTTTTACACTTTCACTATCAATTACCTTTTAAAAATCCTTTAATTTTTTTAAGTTTATGTATATTAGTGTTTTGCCTACATGTATGTAAGCACACCATGTCCCTGCCATGGCCAGAGTTCAGAACAGGGTGTCAGATCCCCTGAAACTGTAGTTATAGAAGGTCAGCCACCATCTGGGTGCTGGGAAGCAAACCCAAGTCCCTGCAAGAGCAGCCACTGCTTTTAACCACTGAGCCATTTCTCCAGCTCTTACTTACATTTTTATCCACTACAAAGAAAAAAACTTGACAAAACTGAAACTAGAAAAAAATTAACTTTATATCCTCTTTCACCACTTATGTGGTCTTTTGCAAAGAAAGGGTGATATTAGGTAACAAGAAGGTTGGAATCCTGGCAGAAGAACCTAGAGACCATCTGTAACTTCAGTTACAGTGATCTGATGCCCTCTTATGGCCTCCTCAGGCACTGCATGACATAGGTGCACTTATATACATGTAGGCAATACACTCATATACATGAAATAAAATAAAAAATTTAAAAAGAGGGAAGAATTTTTTATTATTTTTTATGTGTATGAGTGTACTGTCTGCATGTAGGTTGGTGCATCCGTGTCGTGCAATGCCTTGGAGGGCATCGGATTCCCCTGGAACTGGAGATAAAGATGGTTCTTAGCCATCATGTGGGTGCTGGGAATCGAACCTGGGTCCTCTTCAAGAGCATCCAGTGCTCTTAACCATTGAGCCATCTCTCCAGCCCTGAAAAAGTGGAGAATATTAACATATTAACATAATCCAACCATATATATATGTCTTTTTGAGACAGGGTCTCCTTGTGGCCCTGCTGACCTGGAACTCCCTATGTAGACCAGGCTGGCCTTGAACTCACAGAGATCTTCCTGCCTTTGCCTCCCAAGTGCTGGCATTAAAGGTGTGTGCCACCACGCCCATCTCAATTGATTTTATTTTATGTGTATGAATGCACAGTCCCATTGTGTTACTTACTATTGATAACTTCTGTGATACCTGACGTTATTTCCTGTCACAATATGACCTGTCCAGATGAACATCTGGCCTTGTAAATAGTTCTAGATACCACAAAGAAGGAGATCTAACCATAACTNTGCATTCTGAAACATGCTTTTATCTCTTAGTCATTCTCAAATGGTTTCATGGGAAGTTGACTGTTTTTGAGCAGAAGTTCACTGTTTCAGTAGTTATTTTGATGCAGTCTTTTCTGTTGTTGTTGTTGTTCCACAAATGCGTTATGCCCAATGATTGGGACAAAAGCTCAGGGGCCCTAGAATACAAGAAATACTTACAATTGGGTAATTGGCAACTAGCATCCATAGAATGAGGATACCATTTCTCGTTTGTTTTTTCTTGGGACTGTGGTAAACTGCACTCAGCATAGCATGTCCTCTAGCTCCAGCCATTTTCCTGCAAAGTCGTGATGTCGTCTTTCTTTAACTCTGCAATAGAACTCATTATGTTAGAGTGCCACATTTTCTCATCCACTGGCGTCACGTTGAGGGGCATTTAGAGTTGGGTCCAGCTCCTTGCTATTGTGAAGAGAGCTGCAATAAAATGGTCCTAATGTATCTCTGTGGTGGCGTAAGTCCTGAGGGTACATGCCTAGAGTGGTATGGGCTGGGTCGGGTGGCAGTTCATTCCAGTCTTCCAAAGGGTTCTCCACCAACTGCTTTCCATAGTGGCGGTACGAGTTACATTGCCCACCAGCAAGTGGATGAGTGTTCCCCTTTCCCCACAACCTGCCCAGCACTTGGTATCATTGTTTTCTTGATCAAGCCATCTTATTGGAGTAAGATGATATTTAAAGTGGTTTTTCATTTGCATTTCCCTTAATGATTAGTGATGTTGAACAGTGCTTGAGGTGTTTCTCAACATCTCTAATCCAGCTTGTGAAGTCTCTGTTCAGTTCTTTGCTCCATCTATTTGAGACGGGTCTTTGTTTTCATGTACTTTTTTGTTTTTTTGATAGTTTATAATTCTTTCTGGAATCAATGCTTGTCGTTTTCTGCGGTGAGGTTTCCTCCCACTCTGGGGAATTTCTCGTCCTTCCCTTGATTGTTTTTCTTTTGAATGACAGAAACTTTTGAGTTAATGAGGTTCCCATTGTCAATGTGTTTTTTTTTTTCGTACTTAATCTTTGCTTAGCTGTCTCTTATTTAGGAAGTCTTTTCCTACGCTATTCTTGTAGTCTGCTGCCAACTTTTTCTTCTATCATCTTCAGAGTTTTGGGGTTCACGTTGAGGTCTTAATCCATCTGAGTGTGACTTTTGTACAGGGTGAGAGGTAGGGGTTTTTAATTTCATTCTTCTACAAGTTTGATCCAGTTTTGCCAACACCACTTGTGTGAAGATGCATGTCTCTTTTCTCCATTGTGGTTTCTTTTGGCCCCCTTGTCAAATTGAGATGGCTGAAATTGTGATGTGCTCAGATTGGATCGTCGGTTTTGTTCCATTGTGTCAACAGTCTGTTTTTTGTTCCCAGTACCAACCAGGCTGTTTTTTTTATGACTATAGCCCTTAGTATAGTTGAATTAAAATCTGTATAGAATCCTCCTGTGTAGCTCTTTTACTCAGGGTGATTTGGCTATTCGGAGTCTTTTTGTTTTTTCCATGAATTTAAGAACTTTTTTTCCAAGCCTGTGAAGAAATTCTTGGGGAATTTGGATTGGGATTGGATACATCTATACAGAGATTTTGGTAAAACATGGAATTTTTACAATGTTAATTTTCCAATCCATGAGGCATGGGAGATTTTTTCCATCTTCATGAGGTCTTCTTACAATTTCTTTCTTTAAGGGTGTAAAATTTTTTTTGTAGAGTTCTTTTGGGTCTTTGTTGGGTAGGGTTTGTTCCTAGGTATCTTATGGTTTTTTGAGGCTTTGTGAGTGGGAAGGTCTCTTGAATTCGTGTTCTTCCAGTTGCTCTGTTGTTGGTGTAAAGCAGAGCCTTGATTTCTGAAGTGAAGTTGGTTGTATCCTGCCACTTTGCTGAAGCTGTTAATCGTTTCTAGAGTTTTCTGGTGGAGTTTTTTGGCATCCCTTAAATAAATCACTCATAATGCATCACAAATAGGGATAGTTTGAATTCCTCTTTTCCAATTAGTACTCCTTTACTCCTTTTCTTGCCTATTGCTCTAGACAAGTGTTTCAAGCACATATTGAAGAGGAGTGGGTGATAGGGGGCAGCCTTGCCGAGTTCCTACCTTAAGGGAATGTTCTCGTATTTCCCCATTTAGGCTGATATTGGCTGTGGGTTTCCTGTATAGGCTTTGATTAACATTGAGGAGATGATCCCTCCAACCAATCCTTCTAGGATTTTAAGTCATGAAGGGATGCTGGTTTTGTCAAAGGTCTTTTCAGCATCAATTGAAGATGAATGGTGTGGTTTTTTGTCTTTGATTCCGTTTATGTTTTGATGATGTTTATTGATTTTCGTATGTTGAACCATCCCTGGCATCTCTGGTATGAATCCAATTGGGTCATGATGGATGATCTCTTTGATGTGGGTCTGTAGGCGATTTGCCAGTATTCTGTTTAGAATTTTGGCATCTGTGTTCATGAGGGAGATGGGTCTATATTCTCCTTTTTAGTTGGATCTTTGCCTGGTTTTGGTATGAGTGATGTTGGCTTCATAGAAGGAATTTGAGGAGAAATTCCACTGATTGTATACTTCTAAACAGTTTCAAAATAATGGTTGTAGGTCTTTTTGAATGTTTTATAGAATCTGCTGTGAAACCGTCTGGGCCTGGCTTTTTTTAGTTGGGAGGCTTCTTACTACATCCTATTTCTTCATATGTTATGGGTCTGTTTAAGCTGTGGTCTCTTTCTTGGCCAAAGCTTGGTGATTACCCAAAGATTTCAGATATTCATCCATTTCTTCTAGGTTTTCAAACTTGGTAGAATATAGGTTCTTGTAATATTCCCATATAATTTTCTTGATCTTTTCCTTGTCTGTTGTGATATTTCCCACATTTCATCACAGATTGTATTGATTTGGAGTTGTTCCCTTTTCTTTTTGTTTAACTGGGCTAGAGGTCTGTCATCTATCTTGTTTATTCTTTCAAAACCAACTTTTGGCTTCATTGATTTTTTGTATGTTTTCTTTGTTCTATTTCATTGATTTCTGCTCTGATTTTTGTTATTTTTCCTGTCTGTTGCATTTAGGGTTCATCCTGTTGTTGCCTCTCAAGTGCTTTTACTTAGTGTTAGATCATTCACTTGTGCTCTTTCTGTTTTTCTAATGTAGGCACCCAGGGCTATAAACTTTCCCTCTTAGGACTGCTTTTTAAGGATATCCATAGGTTTGTTGTGTTGTATTGTCATTGTCATTCAGTTTCCGGGAATTTTTTATTTCTTTCTTTATCTCTTCCTTGACCCATTCATTATTCAAGATGGTGTGTGTTTAGTCCTCATGTGTTCTGTAAGGCAGGAGGGCTTGTCCTGGTGTTGATGTTGAGCTCATATTGCACTGTGTTGGCAGGATCATGAAATTAATTTCATCTTTTTGTATTTGTAGAGGTTTCTTTCTGTGTCCCAGGATGTGGTCGATTTTTGGAGAATGTTCCGTGGGGTGCTGAGTAGAAAGTGTATTCTCTGGTATAGGATGGAATGTTCGGTAGAAGGTCTATGAGTCCATTTGGTGTATCATATCGTTCAGTTTCAGATGTCTCTCTGTTTATTTTTTTCCTGTTGACTATCCAAAGGACTCAGTGGGGTATGAAATCTCCCTACTATGAGTGTGCGGGGTTTGTCTGTGACTTGTGGTCCTGGAGAATTGTCTTTATAAAGTTTGGTGGCACCAGAATTTGGGGCATATATATTCATAATTGTGAAATCATTCTTGGTGGATTGTTCTCTTTGATGAGAATGTAATGGCCTTCTTTGTCTCTTCTGATTTCTTTTAAACTTTGAAGTCTATTTTATCCGATATTAAAATAGCAACCCTGCTTTCTTTTTGGTACCATTTGCTTGGAATATTTTTTTCCAATCCCTTCACTTTAAGGTGGTGCCTGTCCTTGAAGGTAAGATGTGGTTTTCTTGTAGACAGCATATCGATGGATTCTGTTTCCTAATCCAGTCCTCCCAGTCTATGTCTTTTGATTGGGGAATTTAGTCCATTAATATTTAAGGTTATGACTGAAAGTTTTGTGTTGCTTCCTTTTGCCTTTTTATCCATCTGCGGTTTTGATTTAGGTTTCTACTTCTGCAGTTATGCTTTTATTGATTTATCTTTCTAGGTGCCTGGGGTTGGTTGCTCCTTTCTTCTGTTCTTTGAATTGCTTCAAGTATTCTCTGAAGGGTTGGTTTTCCCGGACATGTATTTTCTTTCAACTTGTTTATGTCATGGAAGATTTTCCTCTCTCCTTCCACTATGAAATTGACATTTTTGCTGGGTATAGTAACCTGGGCCTGGCATCCATTGTCCCTCAACACTGGGAGTGCTTTGCTCCAGGTTCTTCTTGCCTTCCTCGTTTGCCAATGGAAGTCCGTTGTTATTCTGATAGGTTTCCCCTATAGGTCACTTGTTGTTTTCCTCTTGTCCGCTTTAAGTATTTTGTCTTTGTTTTGGTGTCTAGTATTTTAACAATGATGTGGCGTGGAGAATTTCTTTTCTGATCTTGTCTGTTTGGAGTTCTATGTGCTTCTGTATTGGTATTGGTTTGTCTTTTTTTAGTTTGGGGAAGTTTCATCTATTATTCTGTTGAAGATCTGATCCATACCATTCCTTGGGATCTTCTCCTTCCTCTATTCCTATGATGCGGAGGTTATCTTTTTCATAGTGTCCCACAGCTCCTGGTTGTTCCATTTTTGTGTATTTTTAAAAATTTTCATAATCTTTCCTTGAGGTTTTTAGTTGTTCTGTGTTATCTTCCAGGTCTGATATTCTTTGTTCGTGCTTCCTCCATTCTGCTTCTGAGGCTTTTTTCAATTCCTTTCCTCTTGAATGGATGATGGTGTTGATTTCCTTTTTTCATTTCCCTCTTCTGATTTCTTTAGTGTTTCTATTTCTTTTTGGAGCTTCTCAATCTCTTTTTGTAGTCTTTTGTTCGCTGGTTGTTTCTTTTTCTTTTTCAAGCATGGGACCTTTTCAGTGTTTCTACTTCCTTCCGGAACTTGTCAATTCTCTCTCTCTCTCGTCCTTCTTGAGTTTCCTCATTCTCTTTCTTAGTTCTTTAATTTGTTCTTTATGATCTTGTAGTTCTTTAAGTATGTTCAATTGTGTTTCTGATGTCTGTGTCCGGGGGCATCCCGGAGGGGATCCCACTGCCAGGAGTCTTCCATAGGGTTTGGTAAAGCTTGGCGTGGATATCCTGCCCCTTTCCAGTATGTCTCTTCTTCGTGATCTCTGGCATATGGTTTCTCCTTGCCTGTATTCAATTCCAATGTGAGTCCTAAATGCCTCTTCACTGTGTTGAAGGCTTGCTTTGTTTGCCTCCTTCAGATCCTTTTTCGTAATCTCAGTTGGCGGGGGGGAGCACCTGCCGCTGGGCTCAGGAGATCTAATCTTCGCGGTCGGTGTTCCTTAACCGCTAGGTCATCTTCCTCAGCCCACAGTTGGTGCTCTTAACCGCTAGCCTATATCTCCTCCAGCCCCAAAATTTTATTTATTTTGTATGTGTATGAATGTACTGTCCTGCATGTAGGTTTGTGCACCTGTGTCGTGCAATGCCGAGAACTGTTAAGATGGTTCTCAGCCGCCAATGTGGGATGCTGGATACGAACCCAGGTCCTCTGCAAGACCAGTCAGTGCTTTTAAACCACTAGGCTATCTCTCCAGCCCCCTAAATTAATTATTAATTATTACTAATGTGTATGAAGTAATTGTCTGCATGTAGTTTGGTGCACCCGCCGTGCAATGCCATGAGGTCAAAGAAGGGCATCAGATTCCCTTGGAACTGGAGTTAAAGATGGTTCTTAGCCCGCCATGTGGGGTGCCTGGGAATGAACCAGAGTCTCTGCAAGAGCGGTCATGCTCTAACTGCCAGGCCATCTCTCCAGCCCCCATATACATCTTGAATATGCTATAAGACTTTGTGATGCCTTCAACCCTGATGGTAGTAGGTACATCAACTGACATTCGAGTTCCTTAAGTTACTCCTGTAAATTGGAGTTGCGTGTTGATTTTTTTTTTTTTTTCTTCCCCTTCCTTCCCTCCTCCTTGTTTATGGAGTGTTGACTTGTCTAGTTTTCAGGCTTTCACTTTTGTTTATATATTGGATACAGGAAGTCTCTTCCTTTCCTGTTCTGAATGTTCTCTTAATCCACTGGAGACTCTCTCCTCAATTCCAGTTGTTGGTGGGGGGGGTGGTATTCCTGACTTCGCCTATGCCCCGGTACCTTCCTGGAGACTGCTTCTGACCCCTGCCCTGCTCAGGACCAGAGTATGGCGTCTGCGCCTGACCCCCAACCCAGTATCTCCTCCCACTTGCGACTACAGAGTAGGGGGGTGGGGCACCCAGCCGGGCAGCCATGCTCTGGCAGGATTTAGGAGTCCAATCTGGGTCTGCCAGCCACTGGCATCTCTGCCACAACTCAGCAAATCAATTGTCCTGCACCTGTGGGTCAATGCCCTAAGTTGACCTTCCTGGAGCAGTGGCGGGCTGCTCCTGACCCCTGCCCTGCTCAGGACCAGAGTATGGCATCTGCTTTTTTTGGTCTTTTCAAGACAGGGTCTCCCTGTAGCCCCACCTGTCCCGGAAATCACTCTGTAGACCAGGTTGGCCTTGAACTCACAAAGATCTGCCTGCCTAGGCCTCCTGAGTGCTAGGATTAAAGGCATGCACCACCATGCCCGGCTGGAGAACTTTTTTTATGTGTATGTGTGTAGTGTCTGCATATAAGTAGGTGTACCCATGTCATGTTGTCATGCAATGCTGCAGAGGTCAGAAAAGGCTGTCAGATTCCCTGGAACTGGAGTTAAAGACATGGTTCTTAGCCACCATGTGGGTGGTGGGAATTGAACCTGGGTACTCTGCAAGAGCAGTTGGTGCTCTTAACCACTGAGTCATCTCTCCAGCACCCTTGAAGAACTTTAATGTATCTATTTTCCCCCTTTTTACTTGTCTCAGTATTAGCTAAGGCCTTTTTAAAAAGGTGAGCTTTACAAAGCATTTGTTTATAGCCTTTTAAACATCAGGGAAGACCTAGTGATAATAATAATAAGATCAATTCGAGCTTTTTATTATTTGAATATGTTTTCCATGTTAAGAAGGAGAATAGGACAAATTCATTGCTTGGTTTCTGAGTGATAATATCCAGGCTCAATGGCTCTGTTCTTTTAGAGGGAAAGCAATTAGCTGAAGATATGTACCTTGCCCAAGATCACCCAGCTAGTTATTGGCACAGTTTGAACGTGAACACATGGACTCTGAATTTCCCATCTGCTGCCTGGTTCATTTGGCTGATTTTCTCCAAGTGTATGTATGTATGTATATTTATGGTACATTTAAAGAATGAGCAAAGGAAAGTGAGATGGGTTATGTGTTGTTTCAACCAGTCACAGGGAAATGAAATATTATTTCTTAAAAATATACAGAAGAGGGTAAAGGCCATTGTATCACTCTGATAAAGAAATTGAAGTGTCTATACATTCCATACCCTTTACAAATACTCAGAAGTAATTCACTAATTTTTTTCAGTACAACTAATGTAGTGTCAATTGAATTTTAGAACATAATTTCAATTCATATGGGCATAAAAGGCAGGCATTTAAGGGGAATATGAATCCTGTAAACAATGACCCCCTTAACTACTTTTCTATGAACACCCTCTCCAGTGCTGAGAATAGACACACAAATAAAAGAGAAAAATGGTCTAGCACTACCTCCATGTGAAATATTCTATTTATCCAAGTCAAGGTACTCTTTCTTGAGCGCCATTAAGACTAGAAGGGACAGTAACCGCTTTGTGCAAATAGAAGCAGATATCAAAACCAGAAAAGCATAAAGAGATATATGATAATGATGCTTTTCTTATATTTTAAGATACATAATTATATAAAACTAAAATGTGCTATGTAGCCATATACTTACTCTATGAATCTTCTTTATGAACAAAAGCAAAGATTAGAAATTATCATTTTACATTATCTTTCTAACTCCTTGACTAATAAGCTATGACTAATGAGCCAGGAATAAAAAACAATATTATTTTTCTTTTTCTTTTTTCAATTATGCTCTTTTTTATTGACATTTTATATATTTCATACATCATTTTTCAGTCCAATTTGGATGCATTCCCTTCTCCCTGACCCTCCCCCTCCCCAGTTTATGTATTCTGCCATACATGTCTTGCATTTTTCTCAATGTTCCCAAGGATTTTTCTTCAGAGGCTTGTTGTTTTGAGAAGAATTTAACAGTATCAGTCAGTTCTTTGACCCACTCCTTATGTTGTTTTTCCCTCCCCTTTGTAATACTCCAAATTATGTCTGTTTAAACAACACATATGTAGGCTGAAGAGATGGCCTAGCGGCTAAGAGCACCAACCACTCTTACAGAGGACCCGGGTTTGATTCCCAGCACCCACATGGTGGCTGAGAACCCTCTGAAACTCCAATTCCAGGAGAACTCCAGTTCCAGGGGAATCAGAGACCCTCTTCTGACATCCGCGGCATTGCACAACATGGGTGCACAAACTTGCATGCAGACAGTACATTCATACACATACAGAAATAAATAAAATAAAAAAAAACATATGTACTAAAAATTATGACCTTTGGGAATAAGATGTATGTTAATTCTAAGATGTCAATGAAAAAAGACCATAATTTTAAAAAAGAAAAAAAAAATTTTTTTTTTTTATTCCTGGCTCGTTAGTCATAGCTTATTAGTCAAGGAGTTAGCAAGATTATGTAAAATGATAACTTGTCATCTTTGCTTTTGTTCATAAAGAAGATTCATAGAGTAAATATATGGCTACATAGCACATTTTAGTTTTATGTCACTGGAGCTTTGTCAAGCAGTGATCCTTTCAGAAATGGGTCCACCATATCTCCCTTCTTTATTTTTTATTGAGAAGTTTCAAATTCCAAGGCAAGATTCTTGATTACCTTAAGTAGCAGTCATGTGATGACTGGAAGAAGAAAAGCAAGAATTAATAGGATAAAATGAATTATTCCTACATTAATAAAAACGGACCAATAATTGGCATCAGTAACATAAGAATGCATACCCCCAAGGAATGAATCTGATCCAAATGAAATATTATTTCTTAAAAATATACAGAAGAGGGTAAAGGCCATTGTATCACTCTGATAAAGAAATTGAAGGGTCTATACATTCCATACCCTTTACAAATACTCAGAAATAATTCACTATTTTTTTTCAGTACAACTAATGTAGTGTCACAACTAATGTAGCCCCACCTGTCCCGGAAATCACTCTGTAGACCAGGTTGGCCTTGAACTCACAAAGATCTGCCTGCCTAGGCCTCCTGAGTGCTAGGATTAAAGGCATGCACCACCATGCCCGGCTGGAGAACTTTCAATTCCAATATCAGAAATTTTTTTATGCAAATCATTAATATCCATGGTAAGGTCAGAGTCGTTCCAAACTCCCTGTATATGAGCTTTAATTTGTTCCCTATTATGTAAAGAGTCATTTTATGGCAAAGGAGTGACACAAATCAATTGAAAACTTGAATGGCACTGAATTGATAACCTTTCTTTAGTATTATTTAATTTATTTCCTATAAAAAGGACTGCCTCTTCTAACACATTTATTCTGTCATGGAGTCCCTTGTCTACATGTCATTATAACATAAGGGCTTTGGAAACATTTTTTAAAAGTTATTCAATATGGTGTGCAGTATGAGTATGTTGTACTAAGACAGTGGTAGAAATGGCAAAAGTTCCTATAATGTAAATCAATCCCAGCACTCGGGAGGCAGAGGCAGGTACATTTCTGTGAATTAAAGCCAACCTGGTCTACAGAGTTCCAGGCCATCTAGGGGTGCAGGGATGCAGTCTCAAAAAGACGAAAAAATATTTGGTCCCTTGATTGTGGTACTGTTTGGGGAGATTTTTCAATAGCTGGGAGGTAAAGCCTAGCATTAAGTATGTTAAGGAAGGTTATCCTTGAGATTTGGATCCAGGCCCCTCTGGTTTTCTTTCAACCTCCTGACTGCCAAAGCATGTTAATCAGGCAACTGACCTATACTCTAGCTGCTAAGGCTTGTACCAGAAGTATTTTCTTGTCTTTCCTGTCATAATGAACTGCAGCACTCAAAATATGAGTCAAAACCTGTACTCACTTAAATTGCTTCTTGTCAAGAGTTTAGTCACAAGAATGTGAAAAGTAACTAACACATGAAGGTTTACTTTGGCAATCTTTTAAATTATATCATGTATTATATTTCATAGCTTTTACAATTATAATGTCAACTTCAAAGATTTCAAGGTGATTCCCAACCTTTACATTAAACTGATGGTTATAAAATCTTAAAACTTTCACAAGATAGAAAAAGAACATTTATTTTTGTTGAGTTCAAGAACTGTACCCAGAATGATTTGGCAGCATTGACAAGTGACTTAGCATATGACACTTTGAGGCCAAACAGCTTCCAGAAAGAGTAGGATTCAACTTTTTACTGCTAGAATGGAGGCTACAGAGCCTCAAAGAAGTGACTTTCAAGCCTCGGGCAGACAGAACTCAAAGAAATAGAAGGTAAGTGTATTTGGCAATGATGTCTGATAAAGGAGCAGGATTGGACTAGAGGTAGGCTATTTTTAACTTCCTCGCTGTCTGCTCTTCTCTCTGGAGATCTGCTTTTTCTTTTGCTATCATTTCTATCCAAGAGATTTAATGGTACACACAACATCAATAACACAAGTAATCTGTGATATAGTCACGAAAAGTCTCTCCTAATACTGATGTTTTAAAGCAGGAGTTTAGAGCATAGCTGAGGGATAGAGGTTGTAAGTGATGAGTTGACTTAATCATCTATAATTAATACATGTATCAAGGACTCATACTGCTAATCTTTAAACTTATATACATACTTTTTTAACATTAGAAAAAAATGTTTAAAAGCAGAAAACATATAACCAATTTCCAATTATATCATTCCAAGAAAGTAACAAAGGTGAGTGATTTATAGAAGGGCACTGTAATGTGTGTGTTTGTGTAAGTGCACATATTTGTACAATTCCACCATTTTGCCTCTGTTTTATTAGTGTTCTAAAGTTATTGCCATCCAGGTTTCTTTCCATAAGGTGCAATCTTTCACATTGTCTTCTAAATACGTTTTGAGAACAATATGCCATTCTTTTTACATAATAAAACTACACATTTCCTCTGACACAATGAAGCAGATATTTTTATAAGTATATAATTTTAAATTCTCAATTGTTTCTATATACCTTCATTCATACAATTTACCTCCAAGCTTGTAAATAAATGTATTCCAATGCACAGATACTTTTTGACATCCTCTGTGTTTCATAATTATGTGACTTGGCCTTGAAAAAATTCCTTATCAAAAGGCAAAATGTCCTCATCAGGGTCTTTTTCTGCACCTGTCTTCTTATTTGGAAATGCCTTCGCATTCTTCAGACTCATTGTGTTCTGGCTTGCTTAAGCTTCTGTACCACAGCACGTATTAACACCACTATCATACAGATTCCCAGCAGGAACATGACTGAGTCATTGACACCCATACAAGAAGAATGTATGCAGATATTATTGGTTTTCAATAGCTATACAAAGGACCCTGCTGTTAACCCAGAACTGTAGTGATGGTTATTTTGCTTTGTATCTTGTGTATAAGAATTACCTTCCTTCCATCAAGTGCTTTATTGTTTTATATTTTCTTACATGGATCCAATATCAAAACATAAAGGTAAAAGATCTGGGATATCTCTCTTCTCAGAAATAAGAGAATGATAAAAAATATGAAAGGTATTTTCTCACAAAATTTGGTAAGCAACACCAAATACAAAAAGCTACTAATTATTAAACAAATACATGATATTTACAGATTTACTACAGGAAAATCACTATGTAAAATCTCTACATAACATATGTAACAGTTGAAGGAGCAAAATATTTTGCTCAATAAACTCCATTTCACCTTTAATTTCATCTAATCATGGCACTTCATTGTGTCCTAAAATAAGGGCTGAAGACTTTAATGATGAACAATTGTAAGAATTTCTACTGAATATGAAAATATAAGAGCTGTTTCAAAGATATATTTTTAGTTGTTTTTTGTAGTTAAGCTGTTTTATCTATAGTATATGTAGTTTAATGATATTTTTATTAGTTTTAAAGTTTCTGTTTATGCTTCTAATTTCGGAAAATTTTACAGGAGATCAGGCTACAAGAAAAATTCTCATTATTGTTTTCTTTTGGGACTTTTTGAGATAAGGTCTCCAGATAAGGCCAACTGTCCTGGAACTCACTAGATAGACCAGGTTGGCCTTGATCTCATGAAATCTTCCCAACCCTGCATTCTGAATACTCGATGGATTAAGGCCTGCAATATTATACTTGGGTATATTGCTTTCTAAAAGGCTGGCTAAGTTTGAATTTAAAAAACTGATTATTGAGTAGGGACGTAAAAGGCTGTCCTTGAGCTCAGAGATCTTCCCGCCTTTGTCTCCAGAATGCTGGGATTAAAGGCGTGTGCTACTATGACCAGTATGCTTGTTCAGTTTTTTTATGAAACTACATGCTATCTTCTAAAATGATTGTAGACTGGACACTCATTTGATCAACTTGATTGAACATACAAGCCCCCCCCTGCTGGATGGTGGGACCCATGAGCTGTGTGGGTTTGGGAACAACTGCTTGCAAATTGGTTTTACATGAAGGATGCTTGTACTCACAAATTATCACTTATTGTTAAAAAAATGAAAACAAAACAAAACAAAAAAGCAGAGAAAGATGCAGAAAACTTATGGCAGAATGCATGATCTGGGATGGGTATGGGTGGGGTGGGGGGAAAGGAAGGGGATATATGCCTGAACTGAATTGGAAAATGATGTATGAAATACACAAAGCATCAATAAAAAAAATGCTTGTATTATAGTGCACTGCTCTTGCCAACAGGAAAAGGATTTCTTCTTGCACCAACTTCACATAATATTGCCATAACTTTAGGTTTTATCAATTCTGTTAGATGTGTGTTGTGACTCAGTTTATCTTTAATTTCTGGTTAAATTCCCTATTGATATACTATGCTACAGAGTTCTCCACTAATTACTAGTTGCCGAGGTCTCTGCTGAAATCAAAATTTGGTGCAAATTGACATCATAACATCAGTTTATTTCTCCAAGGACTCACGTTTACAGAGACAAAAATTTGTCAGCATTTGCAAGCCCACAGAGAAGCAACATTCATA
Source organism: Rhizomys pruinosus (assembly GCA_009823505.1). Taxonomy (NCBI): domain Eukaryota; kingdom Metazoa; phylum Chordata; class Mammalia; order Rodentia; family Spalacidae; genus Rhizomys; species Rhizomys pruinosus. Next base: position 262,635 of record VZQC01014048.1, on the reverse strand, counting down.
CAGGAAGTTTGAAAAACAACACACGTGACATGAATACAGTGAAGTCGGGTGAATTTTACACAAAGAACCTGTTTGAGGAAGATGAAAACTGAAGGTCCTTAACCAAGATGTCTATGCCAGAACAAGGAAACTTAGAGCCCTCTACCCAGCTGCATGACCCTACTAGACTTGCAGTATTCTTCCTTGAAGGGTTTGTGAGATACCATTTTCAGCTTTCTCTCCCTATCTGAGACAGCATTCTGGGATTCAGGGTCTTTGGATTTAGGTTGCTTTAAGTTAAATCACACCAGTCACCAAGATTATGCTAAGAATTTTTAAGATAATTTTGTTAAGCTTTTAAGTATTTCAAAAATATATAAAGTTTGGATTACTTTTTTACCATTTGGGTAAGATCTGGACTAAAAGTATCTTCTGGCTTTGTTTATAGCTAATCGTTATAGCTCTGTGCAGGGACAGTGCCATTACTTCTTATCATCTGTTTTTATTTCCTTTTATTGCTTTAGTTAAAACTCACAGTGCAATGCTGAAAAGTACTGTGTTGTATTGAATCTTAGATATCTGATTTGTTTCTAGTAAGTATACTTCTTGTGAAGGTTTTTATTTTGGTTATCCCTGTAGCCTCAGCTGTCTTGGAACAAGCTATGTATACCAGGCTGGCCTTGAATTCACAGAGATCCACCTACCTCTGCTTCCCAAGTACTGGGATTAAAGGCATGAGCCACATGCCCACCCCATGTCAAGCTTTTGTATAGAAATTCTTTAGCAAGTTGAGAAACCCCTTCCATTTTAAGACTTCTAAGAGTCTAAGGTGAGTAAATGTTGAATGATATTAAATTTTGTTTCTTGATATATCTCCATCCAATGATATAGGTTGATTTTTTTTCCATTATGATTAGATATGATTAGTCACATTTCTTTACTGCTAAGTACTGAACCAACCATGTAGGCCAAGGGGAAAAATCTCTTTTTTTTTGGGGGGGGGAGTTTGAGACAGTGTCTCCCTGTAGCTCTGACTGACTGTTCTGGAACTCACTCTGTAGACCAGGCTGGCCTTGAACTCACAGAGATCTGCCTGCCTCCACCTCCCAAGTGCTAGGATTAAAGGTGAATCTCTTAACAATGGTTTATAAACATTGATCTCAACCTGTAGAAGAATGAAACTACATCCTTATCTTTCACCTTATGCATAGGGATCAGAGACCTTAAAGTGAAACCTCAAATTCTGAAGAAAATAATGGCAGTAAGTTACAAGACAAAGTTGTAGAAAATAACTTTCTAAATTGGACATTAGTTGCTCAGGAATTAAGGTTAATAATCAGCAAGTAGGACCTATTTAAACTAAAATGCTTCTGTACAGCAAAAGAAACAACCAAAGAAGTGAAGAGAAAACCCACAGAGTGGAAGAAAATCTTCACCAGTGACACACCTGACAGAACTATAACATCCAGAATTTATAAAGTACTTACAAAAAATAATCAAGAAAACAAGTGACTCAATAAAAGATGGGCTAAGGATCTGAACAAAGAGTTTTCTAAAGAAGAAAAAAATGAGTATGAAACATATTAAAAGGTGTTCATCATCATTAGTAATTGAAGAAATGCAAATTAAAATGATTTGAAGATTTCATCTAACCCTAGTGAGACTGTCCAAGATCAAGAGAACAAATGATATCAAACACCGAAGGAGATGTGGGGAAAGGGGAACAATCATTCACTGCTTGTAAGATTGCAAGCTAGTACAAACACTATGGCGAGCAGTATGGAGAACTCTTAAAAAACTAATAATTAACCAAGCAGTTGACCCTTTTATGCTATTCCTTGTTATATAACCAAAAGATTCATCCTATTATAAATATACTTGCACATATATGTTTGTTGCTGCAGTTTTCACCATAGCTAAGAGATGGAAGCAACTACTGACACGATGTAGTTTTACTTAGCAGTCAAGACAGAAAATATGAAATTTGCAGGTAAATGTATGGAACTAGAAGCTGTTATGATAAGTGAAGTAACACAGACTCAGAAACACAAATGACATTATCTTCTTCCTCATTTGTGTATCCTACCACTAAATGATTATATATGAGTACATATCCTGATATTACTGCAAAAACCAGAAAAATGGAAAAGAACCAGGCAGGTAAAGGAAAAGAGGGTATCTGAAAGAAAAAACTAGTAAGAGACAGGTGTTATTAAGGGAGAAAAGGATAAAATGAGGGTATTTAAATGGGAAGAGAGAGGAACATTTCTAAAAGGAAATTAGGGGAAAAAAAGGAAAGAAGAAGCTCAAAAGAGGTAGGATCATAGGAAACTAGTATCATCAAAAGTTAAATAGGAACAACGGGGACACTTTTCAAGGGGAACACATTGACAGGAAGAGGGCAAGAGGAGAGATAAATGCCTAGCTAGTATAAAAACCTGAAGGAAGCATATTAGTTTAGCAATCTCATGACATATTACACATACAATATCTCTATATGAATCCATGTGTATAGCTGAAGGCTTGATAACAAGAAACAGTGCCAGACAGGAAAAACCTTCCTTAGGTAGTCCAAGAGTCCCAAAATTTCACAGACACTACCACAGGTCTTGATTGACTCCCAGAACTTGAAGGTAAGAACCTACTGCTGAAGACAGGACACACTTCTGAGACTAGATTTGGAGTAATGGAGCTAGAACTGAACCGGAAGCCACTTCCCCTGAAGGCTAGTTCTCTTAAGTTCGGAGAGCTCCACACAAGCTGCAAGGGAGAATATCAGTCCATGGTACAAAAACCAGTCTTAAGACCAAACAACCACAGAAATCACCATTATAGCATACCACATTGGTGTAGTAGTGGAACTTTATCTTGGGAGGAAACATACCTCTGGTACTATAAATACAGTCAAATACAAATGGCTGGAGAAGTCATAGATCCTAGAAAATTTCCCAAGGCTATCACATTCCTAGGCTAATATAACTTGTTATTAAGTGCAAAATATATATCTTTATATTTACAAGCAAATATCCTAGACAGGGCTCATCAAATAAGCTTCTTTTGCACCAGATAAAGACTATTATAGAGTAACACAACTGGTCACAGACAGACATTGCTGTGAGTTGCCCAAGCCTAAGTGGCACATTTACAATGCAACTTCTACTCCCAAGTGTCATGGAACAGAGAACAAGGGGCCAAGAGGACACTAATTAATCTCTTAACTCTCATTAAGCAAGCTCCTTCATGCAATATGGAGCCAGGTACTCAACATGTCAAAAATGGTCAAACAGTGGAGATTAGGAGTCTGTAGAGTGCGGGTCTATGGACAAGTGTTCTATATTAAGCTTCACTCACGGAGAGTTCGTGGACCATTTAGAAAGACAGAAGATGGAAGACGGGGGAGGGGGAAACACAGAAAAAATGTAAGATCCAGTAAGATGATACAGGACCATATGGAAATTGAATATTACAAGATTCTGGGACCCTGCCATATGAACCAATAACAATGATGTCATCATGCACAAGACCCATGCAAACTGAACCACTCAAAACCCCAGCATGGAACTGGGAATATATGCAGCAGAATCCAATCTTATCTGAAGAAATATTGGCAGCTGATGACTGGTGGGTGAGGAAGAACTGGTATTCTTCTTTTTTTTTTTTTCACTTTTCTTTTTTTTTTTTTAATTTATTTTTATTGATGCTTTGTGTATTTCATACATCATTTTCCAATTCAGTTCAGGCATATATCCCCTTCCCTTTTTTCCCCCCCACCCCACCCTACCCATCGCAGTCGTGCATTCTGCCATAGTTTTGTGCATCTTTCTCTGCTTTTTTGTTTGTGTTTGTTTTCATTTTTTTTTAACATAGGTGATAATTTGTGAGTACAAGCATCCTTCATGTAAAACCAATTTGCAGCAGTTGTGCCCAAACCACACAGCTCATGGGTCCCACCATCCTGAAAAGGGGGGCTTGTATGTTTCAATCAAGTTGATCAAATGGTGTCCAGTCTATATTTTGTGTTTCACCATTAACCCCAATCGAAGGCCTTACATTCTACCACGCGCCTCTCTTCAGCAGATTGTTCCCTAGGCTTAGAAAAGGGGCACAGTGGATGAGAAGCAAAACACTCTACTTTCTCTGGAGCTGATGTCTTGGTCTCTGTCTTCTGGCTGTTTTTCTTTCATTGGCTGCCAGTTGTCCAGGCTTAACCTTTCGATCCTACTAAATGACAGCATAATGCAATTAGATATTTAGGTTTTAAACAGTATAATATTAGACTTTCGAATCCTACTAATGAGCACACACAATTAGATATATATGATTTAAACAGACATTGTTACTAATTGGTTATGGTAGGTTACTTGGTATGACCCCGATGTTTGGATGGTATGTCAATTCATGATCTACATTTCTTCTGTACGTATGGCAGGGTCTTCGTGGGTTTATAACATCTCCTAACCTAGAGGATGTAAGCTTTGTGGGATCAGCCATGGGTATTCCTCCAAGGAGAGAGCCCATAGCCAATTAGATTTGGATATACAGACATATGGCTGCCACTGCTGCACAGTATTTTCAGGCAGATGAGGTGTAGCTGGTGCTGACGGGAGGTCTTGCTTGACTCAAGGAGACCTATATTTGCCTTATTGGTTAGTGTCTTTGGTAACACTCTCTGGCATCCCAGAGACCATCTGTATACTTGCAAGTGTGGTCTCCTTACATCTTTGCCCATGTTTGTATCCGGTCTTCAACGCAGGGCCTTATCACCTCTCTTTTCGCTAATATCCCAGTTAGGAGGCAAGGAGCCCTTACTTTTTGGGGGCTTGGTCCCCTGGCCAACATCCCCTTGGTAGATAATCCATTGTTGATGTCAGAGCTCTCCGTATTGATATATTTTGTTTAGGTGCATAGCTTAAGGAGATTCAGCATTATATTTGGTACTAAAAGAATAATCCTTTTCCCATTTTCTATTCTTCTAGTCACTTAAAGAAGGCAGTTTTACTGATTTACAAGAGAACACTTCTATAACAGCTGGTTCCAATCTACAGCTGGAAATGACCTCATCATCCTCTTATTCTCTTTATTCTATGGGGGGGAGTTAAGAAAGTCTCTTGTATTAAAACCTTTGCAGCACCTAGAAGGTAAGCTTCGTTAAGAATCATTAAAAAAAATAGTTTTTACTAAGTAGGATCCACAGAGGGGCCTGATGTCTGCAGCAACTGAGGCATTTCTTCCCTTCAATGCGCAGAGGAGTCAATCCTTCTGCTGCACTTTCTGGAAATCCTACTCACTGCAAAGCTGCATTTTCTTTCTCAGCCATTAAGTTGGTGATACTCTGGCCTGTTGGAACATACAAATCCTTTCCCATAGTTAGTTTTAAGATTTGGGTTGCAAGGTTTTTTGACAAAAAGTTTTCATATATATCTATATCCCCCTTTTTTATTTAAGCTGTTATTCTTAAAGCAAGGGACTCTGGATAGAGGTTAAGGGATGAGAAACAGACAGGAAAATTAACTTGGCAAAATAGACCTCAACACAAATGACAGAATGTATGAACTTCAGTGGCAGAGGTGATGGGAGGGTGTCAAAGAAGAAGGAGTTATAAAGGTGATTAAAACTGGTTGGAATATTATGTATGAAATCTACAAAAATCCATAATAGACAGTTAAAAAATATTGCCATAACTTTTTTATTCAATTTTCTTTTTTATGCCATACCCACCTTTTCCAGAGATATTAGTTGATTAATTTTCTGGTATATATGTCTTTTTTTGGTGAGAAAAAAGACATATATACCAGATATATTTTCTTTTTAATGAGAAGTTCATAAATTAACTAGAGTGCTAGAGAGATGGCCTAGCAGTCAAGAGCACCGTCCACTCTTACAGAGGATCTGGGTTCGATCCCCAACACCCACGTGGCAGCTTAGAACCATCTTTAACTCCAGTTCCAGGGGAATCTGACACCCTCTTCTGATCTTTGTGGCATTGCACGACATGGGTGCACAAACTTACATGCAGATAGTACATTCATACACATACAAAAGTAATAAAATAAAAAAAAATGAACTAGAAAATAGTCTTCCTGTCACTATTATCTGAAAGATTTGTACATAAGTACAGTTTTTGTTATTTGGTCTTAAATGCTTAGTTTCTACTGGTGTATCCATCTTTGACTGGCATTTTAAATTTTAATTGTTTTTAATTATTGTTTCATTTCACTTAATAAATATAATTTCATGTTACTGATTGTATTTCCAAGAAATTTGTTATACTGAACAAAGGCTTTTACAAATTTCATTATATTTTAAATTCAGAAAGAATTAGTTGAAGTCATTTTATATTTTAATGAATATTAGTTTTAAAATATATTTTAACATTACATTTAATTAACAAAAATGCTTTGCTATAGTTATGTAAAACAAAAAAAATACTATTATTAGTAATGTTCTTAGTTTAGTGAAATCTTGATCAGATGGCAAAAAAAATAAATAAATATTATAAACTGAATCTAAAACTTGGAAGTAAACACAAGATTTGCCTAATTAAGAAATAGGATGGTAATTAACTTTGAAGGTCTTTAAAACAATTACATCTAATATAAAGTTAAGCAAACTTTCTTTTTTTATTTTATTTTTTTCCATGTGTTCACTGTTAAGCAAACTTTCTATATAAGATAACAACAGTATTTATTAAACCATATTGATGACCACCTATTAATATTTTAAAAATATCATGATAAAGTAATTAAAACATGATGAACATGTTACCCTAACCATAATAATCTTAAAGGAGAGGATTAACAAGAGAGAAAACCCTCACTGCACATATTTTTTAAGCATCCTAGCTGCACCTGTTGTTGGTATTCCTTATTAGGAAGATCTAATACTGTGCTATAAATCATGTTTCTCACCTTTTTTTGTTTTATTGCAAATAAAATACCATTCCATGGGCTTGGCCCCTGTAAAATATTAAATTTAAAAGATATACAAAAGCAATATTATTTACTATTGAAATATTTCCTTTTTTCCATGGTCTGCATAAACCATTTTAAATAATATATATGAAATGCAAATCATTGTGCATTCTAATCATGATCAAAGAAAGTGGAGTGATACCAAACTCCCAGACGGTTCTATTATTTCTCTGAATTTTGTAAATGCCTAGAAACCTTAAATTATTGGAAAAGTTGCTTGTGAGAAAAATCTATGATTATAGTGAACCTGATATGAAAAGTTGACATTTGCATTATGTTAAACTTTATAAAGGAGACCATATAAAATGTAAAATTAACATGTTCACTAATGGGAAAATTTAAATATTATTAGGCCAACTCTATGAATTTCTGTATATACACAGTTAAATTCCAATATATGTTGTCAAATGAAATATGTTCTATAATTTTGTAATAGCCAAGACTTAAATGTGTCTATTATACATATGTAAAATATTAGAATGCTATAATGGACAGTATACAAATTATTTATAATTACTAGATATTGTTAAAACTATAGTTTCTTTAATGAAAATCCAAATAAACAATAGAAAATCCTTAAACAACTATATACACATATATAGTTATTTTCTATTTCATAGGCTACAGTGTGTTGGGGATTAGAATTCTTTTACATAGGTTAACCACAACAACTTGGCTCAGTATAAGTAGGATACATATGATTATTATATATTTCTCTCTATTTTATTTTACTGTGAATTTCAAAATTCGAAATTATTCAATTAAGATTTTTTAAAGTAAAGATAAAGTCAGCAGCTAATGTTAAACTATATATATATAAATATTTACATTTCAGATTCTTGAATTAACATAACTACACTAAATAAAATTAATCCTAAGCCTGAGAAAGACTAGTCTTGCATTAATAAACATGTGTATAAAGCATTTTTATTTTAATTTATATTTAGTAGTTTTTCATTCAGTAATCAATACTAATATTTTTAAAATGTTATATGTAATGTGGGGAGTTGAAAGTAAAAAAGTTCACCCTAATATTGTTATATTTGAAACATTGTAATTCTCATATAAAACATATGAAAATTAGATGTTAAAATATGCATATGTTTATTCCAAATATCTTTATCCTTTTTGTCATTGTAATGCCTACTGAATGCAAACAGACTGACAAAGTCTAATCTGTGGCATTGCCTCTTGAGGATTTTCCTTGATTTCAGATATGATGTGAATGCTGGATGACTCATTCACTATGATTGAGTGCCCTTGAGGAAGGTTGGACAGAGGAGCTCAAATAGGGAAGATGAATTCCCTGTAGCCACTCAGACTGCGGCAGTTTTTTAGAGCTAGAATATTTTTCCACGCAATTAGCGAAAAACCACATTGTCAGGGATTTGCCTTCAGGTCATTAAGTAATATGTTCACTAACAACTTGCACAAAGTGAATTGGAAAAAAAAATAAATTTTCTGCTTGAGTCAGAGCTCTGACTGATAGGGAATTAAACCACTCTTAGTGGAATTATATCAGGAGTTTGTCCTCTCAGAATTTCAGAAATAACCCTAGAATAATACTGAAAAATGTTTCTATCACATCTATTTATTCAGCATTTAAATACTTTTTAAATTATATGTATTCCTTCGTATCCATTCTCTCTTTTTCAAGAAATATAGGTTATAAAATCCAATATATATTAAATATATTAAATTTGTAAAATTCTTCAAGTGTTAATGAAGTATTTTTACTTGATAATATTAGATAGTTAATGTTGTGACAAAGACAAATCAAAATAAAATAACACTGTCTTTTAGGAAGCTAATTATATTTCAAGATTAATTTAAAAATTATAAAAGTTGAAAAAAACCCTCCAAGGTGTTAGGTATTTGTATGCAAATCTCATACCTGGATATAGTGAAAATTCCTTCAAATACAGTTTTAGCAAATCATTAGAGTAATATGAACTCTCAAAATTAGGGTATGGAAAGGTTAGGAAAAACCCCTTATGGGACATAATTCCATTTTTTTTTAGAACAGCAGCCTGGTTCTTTTTAATGTCAAGTGGCAGTGTCTGAGACTTCGCAGGATACCATATGCCATTCTTCTGCAGTCATATTCTATTTCTTGATAATAAGAATTTTATTACTAGTACAGGTAAAGTGATGAAGAGATGCAGATGTAAAGGAACTGTGGGACTTAGTAGCAAAGTAATTGGATTCTTTTCCTTGTACCCTGTAACCATGACAGATATTTGTAACTGCATCAAAACTACAGCTTGCTCTGAATAATTACAAAGGTGGCTGTTGCCAGTTGGTACAGAAACACTCCTCACCGGACTTTCTATATCCCAGATACATGCGGATAGATAGAGTAGGGTTGTACCTTGACCATTCAGCAGTCTTCTAGGCATAAACTCTGATGCTCCTATTACAGACATCTGGGGAGTCAGGAGTAAAGGCAGCAGGCATTTCCTAGAAGTGAAACAGGGCTGCTTCATGGCAGCTGGGGATTTCCTCCTCTGTGGTAATATCAGCCGTTTTTGAAGATGCCTGGAAAAAAGGTTCTAGAAGGTTAAGACCCCAAGAAAAGACTGAAAAGGGAGGATATGATGTCATCTCCCTCTACAGAATGAGTTGTTTTAGAGAAAATCTAACTTGACCATTGAAGTTGATGCTGGCTTAGGGAATTTTAGTAGTACTTGATGTCTTATTCCATACTCACACATAGCTGATCAGGAATGGAACTTTCATTTTCCTATTATATTCCGTTTTCATCCCATTTCCATAATGATATTGTCATCTTCTTCTTCTTCTTAGAAGACTATAAGAAGAATATACTTAATTCTCTATATGTTTGTAGGATACAATATACTCCCTCAATCTTTATTCGTTTATCATATTTACTAATGCTAAAGTTATCTTTGAAAGCATTTTTCTTTTGTAAGTTATAGATATAAGTAAAAATCTTTCCATATAGATACTATACTTTTGGTGTTCTTTATACTGGCATGTTTTAATGGTTACATGATTAACTCATATATTTTACTACAATGTCATGGGATAAACTGTGTGTCCCCCAAATTCTAAATTGAAGTCCTGAGAGCCAGTGCCTTATAAAGTGACTATCCTCGAAGAATAATCATTCAAGGAAGTAATTAAAATTAAATGAGGGCTGGAGATGTATCTCAGATAGTACAGTGCATGCTTAGCATAAACGAGGCCCTAGGTTCAGTCTTCATACCTCAATCTCAGCACTTGAGAGGTGAATGTGGGAATATTGGGAGTTCTCTATAATCCCTGATTACACAAGCTTGAAGCAACCCAGGGATATGAGGGACCCTGTCACAAAAAATTGAAAACGATAGAAAAGGTAGACTACCAAAACAGTAATATATTTTTATTAATTTGTTGTGGCAACTCTAGAATACTAATTAATATATAGAGATAGGTTTATAGATGTTATGTGCAGTTTAGGAAATAAGTTGAAAATATAGTTAATATCACTATATCTCACACAATAAGTTGCTGTATCATTAAGGAGCTAGTTTATGGGGACAGGGGAGATGGCACAGTGTTTAAGAGAGCTTAATGCTCTTGTAGAGGATTTGTATTTCATTCCCAGCATCTAAATAAGAAGGCTCACAATCACCTATAACTCCAGGTTCAAAGAATCTGATGCCCTCTTCTGGACTCTTTAACTATCTGGACACACATGCACACATCCATACATAGGCACAAATAATTAAAACAACAAAAATAAAGATTTTAAATATCATGTTAAATGAAGTAACACAATCCCAGAAAAACAAATGACAAATGGTATCCCTCATCTGTGGATGCTAGCGCCAGTTACCTAGTTGTAAGGAAAACTGAGCAACGTTGTTAATGTGATATGAAAACAACTGTGCTCTTATATTCTGAATCCCTTAACAGGTTCTAGAAATAATCTACCATTTATTTTCAGAGTTAGGAAGTTTTAGTATATGGATGAAGGATATGTATGTATATTTTATACTAATGTAAGATCAAAGGAACGCACTAAAAAACTAGTTTGTCATGACATCATGTCTAACCACAGTATTTATTTTATGGGAGTGTTTCTTCATATTTCTTGTACAAGGCTGCTTGAGCTTTTGTCCAAGCATTTTCTAAAATATAAAGTAGTTAAAAGTATCAGGCTGGTATAATTTAGCCTTTCTGGATGTGTAACGACCATACTTAATGCCCGTACCAATTTGGCTAAGGGCCTTAAGGTATAACTTTGTTCTTTGCCCTCAGAGGTCAACTAAGTCCCAGGGCACTATGCATGGAGGCAGCTCTTTAAATGTCTTGCAAATATGAGTCACCAGTCTTTCTGTGCAGCGAAGTCTTGGAGATCCACTAATGGGACTTCAGCCAGTGTCCAGACTATAAAGAGCATAGTCTGCTCATGCTTTAAAAAGGGAAGCTTGCTCTAGCAAGACCTGACTTTGTCCTCGAGTGGATGGAACTTGTGATTGAAAAGCCAAAAGGAGCCACACAGGGGCTTCCACCCTCCCAAAATTCTGAGTGACCCTTGAGGATCAGATCCTCAACTGACCTTGAGAAAACCAAAACCTTGGTTAATCTGGGCTAACAGTGTGGCCTTAAATATCCAAAAGGAAAGTATAACCAGAAATAAATAAATAGTAAGTCCTGAGAAGTTGTACTTCAGGTATAAATCTTGAGATCTTAGTAAAAAGAGAAAAGAGCACAGTTGTTTTGCCTGTCTTACTGGCAAGTGAAACTACCTTATGGCTGCCACTGTTTTTGTCATCCTTCAAAGATGTGAGAAGACACAGCTTTTCAACCTTCCAATATGGACTGAAGACTCATGTCTCTCCAAGAATCCTCCAAACCTTCAGTGCCAGTTGGGGACTGCTGAGACATCTAACTTGTGGACTGAGCTACTACTGGGGTTTCAGCCTCTTCAGCGTATAGACTGCCATTGTTGGACCACCCAGGCTGTATCATGGAGACCAGTACAGGAAAGATCAAGACAGGAGGCAGTGCTTACTGGACCTCATTTGGTGACCATGGGAAGGGAAAACCCCAGTGTGGAACATAAGTGCAGAACTGATGGTGGATGGGGCTTATCAAGGAGGAGACTTCAAATATGACATCTTTCAGCCTAATTAAAAAATATATCATAAGCTGAAGATGCTAAAACCTATGATATATGTAGCATGCATATGTGCATATTTTGGAGTGATGCATATTGGAAGTAATAATAACAACAACAACAACAACAACAACAACAGCAGAAAAGACTGCTTCAAAGAACTGACTGAAATGGTGAACTGCTCGAAACAGTATACTTCTGCATTGAGAATTTTGAGAGAGACTGAGAAAAAGATGAAAAACATGTTTAGCAGAATGCATGAGCTCTGGTGGGGTGAGGGGGGACAGGGAGGGGCTCAAGGGTCTAGATTTGATTTTTCATATAATTTTGTATGAAATGCACAGAGCTTCAATAAAACATTGGCTTAAAAAAAAAAAAAAAGAAAGAGATTAACATGTGGGTCCTGGGAAACAAACTCAGGTTGACATGTTATTAGCAAGTGTTTTTATCAGCTGAGGTATTTCATTTGCCATACTTTTGTACAATTTAATTGTTTGTGTTTCTTTCCTGACAAATGATAGTAATTAGTAATATATCTTATATTGTCTTAGACTAAAATAATTGATAGGCATTATTGTGAAATTCTACTATTAGTAATAACATAATATAATTATTAGCATAATATCATAACGTTTACATGATTTTGTTCATGCAAATTAGGAACTTATAATGTTTTAACAAAATTCTCATTAAAGGCATTAGTTAATCATGGTATTTTCTATTTAATAAATTATAAATATCTAATTTACATTTGTAACTTGATTTTTAATGTATGAAATCAACAAAACATAAGACACTTCATTCTTTAACTGATAGATATTTTAGAACATTCAAATAAAAAGCTTATAATAATAGAGAAAAAATAAATCTAGCTTATAAGGTGTTATTAGTTGCTTCTCCTGGATGGATTATTCAGCAAGCCCATTTTTAGTGATTAAAATAATTTTGGTTTTAGTTTATATAGCTGTGTTCTCATGATTTAGGTTTCTGGGTTTTTCTGAACTACATTGAATCTTGTACATGCATGTCCTTACTAGTTGAAAGTAAAGATGCTTACTATATATTTTTTCCAACTATAAGAAAGTAGCCCAGAAATGCTGATAGGGGTTTAGGAAAGATTAGAGGGGATGTGCAAATGGGCAATTGCTTTGAGAAATCTGATTAAGTCAATACCGCTCATCACCTTAGTCAAAGCAAGTTCTGAATATTCGAATATTAATTCTGAATATTATGCAGATTTAGCATAGAGGAACACTCAGAGGGGATGTAAGGAGTGATAACAGAACAGTACAGTTATTGTAAACAATTATATTCACTAATTCTTATGGGAGGGGCTTGGAGAAGTGGCTTATATAATGTTCATTTTGGCTTTATATGGTGAAGTCAATTACATTTTGCTTGAAGTTTTACTTTTCAGTCAGCTAGAAATTGACTTAAATAAATGGTTTTACTAATATTCATTTTATGTAGTGACAGTGATGTGTTTTCTGTAAACTGAGGAGGTTCAGAATACGTATATGTAGACAAATCATCCATTCTACAATGTAAAAGGGAAAATTAAATATGGCAGCATAACTATGAATAATACAATATATTCCACTTTAAAGTTGTTAAGTAAAATTATCTCTTGATTTACTTTTCCAGAAAAGATATGCATATCAAAATTGTATGAATTGTGATTTTTATTATTATTATTATTTTATTTATCAAAACAAACAACTGGGGCCACACTTTTTTATTCATCCAATTAAATGTACTTTTGGTTTTCCACACAGAATTTAATATAACATCACACAGAATTTAATATAACTTGTCACAATTCTTTCAGCATAAAAGCTGTTATTTCAGGTAGCTCTAGTATTTTCTCTAGCTTCTCTAAGAACACAACGAAATACCATTTGGGAACCTTGACTATCCATTTGCTCAGGACTGCTGTATGGATTATTACAGTTCTTAAATATGAGGTATATCCTGAAAGCAAAGTAACTGGTAATCTATCCTCAATTTTAACTTCAGGTTTTTTTTTTTCAATTATTTTCCTTCCTCAAAGAAAAAAATCCTCAACTACTTCAGTTTTAAAAAAGGTAAGTGATATTTAATATTTGACTCATAAGGTATATTTAGAAGGGTTAAAGAAGTGGACTGACAGTTAAGAGTTCTTACTACTCTGGCAGAGGACCTGGGTTTGGACTCCTGCACCTATATCAAGTGATTTACAACCTATAACTTCACCTCCAGAGGACCTGGCACCCTCTGGCCTCTATGGCTACATAAACTCACCCAGGTACACATATTTGCACATAAATAAAGTTAGTAATTGAATCTTTTTGAAAAAGTTATAGGGTGGATAAAAATAAATATTGATGTAAGAAAGTCATCATTTTAGAACAATGTACTTCATCATAATTACTATTGGTTATCGTCTTTACAATGTAAACATCACCAATCAAATTATAGATTAATAATCTTTTGATTACTTTAATAATTGCAATTGTATGACTATGAGGATTTGATTAATTTTAGAAAATTTAAAGAAAAAGACAAAATCCATATTTTCTTGATGAATCTATGTAATTTTAAAATGTTTTGATGTGGAGTTGTTTTTTTATTAAAATTTTTATTAAAATTAAAAATATAAGGCACCATGGTGCATAGAGAAGAGGCCAGGAGGGGCAGAGCAGCCAGCAGCTTACAGTGTGGGACACTGAGAAGGTCCTGAGGAGGCAACATTCGACACTTCCTAGCCACTATTTAGGGAACACCCAGCCCCTCCCTTGGCTCCAGGCTAGGCTTCCCTGCCCCTGGAACCAGATACAGACATTTGCAACCAGCCCTGGAGAGCCCATAAGTGGATACCACATGCACAGCTGGACCCAGATTCAGACATTAGCAACCAGCCCTGGAGAACTTGTATGTGAATCCCAGGAGTCATGTTATTTTTTTGAGTTTAACTCCCCAAATGAGTATATGAATTTAAACTCCATGTAGAGAGTCCCCAACTACATAGTGGCATGCTTTTTCCCAGAGTCCCTACCTACTAACTAGAGAACACCTGGGACCCTTCTCCTTTGGCTCCAAGTTAGGCTTCCCTGCCCATGGACCCAGAACCACACATTGGCAAATAGCCCTGGAGAGCAGGTAGACAGACATCATGTGGTGTGGTGTTCAAGCCTACCTGATTGTTACCTGTCTTGGGCCTTTGGAGACTCGAGTACCTGACTGGCTGGGGGATAACTAGCTTCTCTCTCCAGTACAAAATCAGAGTGAGAATGTGAACCCTAGACCAACCAATAAGGCTTACATAAATAATAAGACAACAAAGAACTTGAAGAATACAAGCAAAGTCAGTCTTCAGTTCAACAAAGAAACACTTGAGTTTCATTTCAGAATCACAAACAAGGAAATAATTCCACATGCCAAAATCACAGCAAATAAAAATAAAATGAAAAATCCAAATAACAAATCTCCAGTAAATACTACCAGACATGTAGAAAACTCATGTAATGAGGATACCCCAAATGAAACCCAGGACAAAGATCTTAAAATAACTGTCATAAAAGTGATTTTAAAAAATTCAAGGAATTTAAAGAACAAACAGACAAATCAAAGAACTAAAGAAGTTCGGTATAAACTTCACAAAGAATTCACAAAATATATAGAAATACTGAAGAAAACTCAATAAATGAAAAAAAAAAGAGAGAAAGAAAATGAAACAATGACTAAGCCATCTTGAGAGGATTTTAGAAAGCCTCAATAACAGAATGGAAGAATTGGACTGCTCAAGTGAAGATTATGAAAAATTAAACCAAAATTCCAGAGGAATGGAATAATCAGTAAATGCAAGACACTATAAAAAGAGCAAAACTACACTTCATAGGTTTAGAGGAAGAAGAAGAATCTCACAATAATTGTATTGAACGATCTTCAACAGGATTGTAGAAGAAAATTTCTCCAAATTAAGGAAAGACATAGCCATACAAATACAAGAAGCAATTAGAACACCTAATAGACAGAGCCAGAAAGAAATTCCCCACACCATACCATAGTAAAACATGAGATGGTCAAAACAAAGAGAGAAAAAACTGCAAAAGAAAACAATCAACAAGTAAAATATGAAGGAAAACCCAACAGAACTAGCTTACTTTTCAACACAAATAATGAAAGCCAGAAGAATATGAACCAAAGTACTTCTGGTTCTAAATGCCTATAGTTGCCAACTCATAATATTGTACCCACAAAAAATGTCTATTATAGTTGAGGGAGAAAGAAAGATCTTTCATGACATAAATAGGATGAAATAATTCATTTCAAGAAAATTAACCATCCAGATTATAATTGAAGCAATACAAAAATCAGTAGGAATGAAGGACTATACACTAGTTGTAACAGAAAGTAGTTAATGAAGCTATAACTATGTAAATACACATCTAGATAAAAAAAAATTCCACCAGAAACTAAAGTGATGGGAAGCAATATACATCACTCAATAATAACTTCAAATGTTAAAGGACTGAACTTCCTAATTAAGAGACACAGACTAGTAGAATGGATTTGAAAACAAAATCTATTTTTTTTTTTTTTGTCTGCAAGAAACCCATCTCACCTTCAAGGTGAACACATATGGTA
Source organism: Rhizomys pruinosus (assembly GCA_009823505.1). Taxonomy (NCBI): domain Eukaryota; kingdom Metazoa; phylum Chordata; class Mammalia; order Rodentia; family Spalacidae; genus Rhizomys; species Rhizomys pruinosus. Next base: position 245,931 of record VZQC01014048.1, on the reverse strand, counting down.
CTAATAAGCAAGCAGGAGTTGCATTTCTAATATCAGACAAAATAGATTTTAAACTAAAACTAATCAGAAGATGAAGAAGGTCACTTCATTCTTATCAAAGTTACAATTAACGAATACGTTATCACAATCATGAATTTATATGGACCGAAATTCATAAATTGAGAAACACAATTCTTTTTTTTTAAATAATTTTTAATTTAATTTTATTTATTTTTGTATGTGTATGAGTGTGCTGTCTGCATGTAGGTTTGTGCACCCACGTCATGCAATGCCGCGGAGGTCAGAAGAGGGTGTCGGATTCCCCTGGAACTGGAGTTCTCCTGGAGTTGGAGTTTCAGACGGTTCTCAGCCGCCATGTGGGTGCTGGGGATCGAACCCGGGTCCTCTGTAAGAGCGATCAGCGCTCTCAACCGCTAGGCCATCTCTCCAGCCCCACACAATTCTTTTTTTTAAACGTTTTAATAATTTTCCCTTTGTTTTGTGTGTAGTATTTACTTTCTAATTGCATTTTATTTAGTTTTTATTTTTTTACATGGATGAATATAATGTCTGCATGTAGGTTTGTGCACCCATGTCGTGCAATGCTGTGGAGGTCAGAAAGAGGGTATCAGATTCCCCTGGAACTGGAGTTAAAGATGGTTCTCAGCCACCATGTGGATGCTGGGGATCGAACCCGGGTTTTCTGCTAGAGCATTCGGCACTCTTAACCGCTAGGCCATCTCTCCAGCCCGATAAACACAATTCTACAGGACTTTAAGGCACAGATTTATCCCAACACATTAGTAGTAGGGGCCTCAATAACCCACTCTGTCCATTAGTCAGGTCAACCAAAGAACAGTGAGCTTTTTGAACTGAAAAATATAATACATGAAATGGACCTGACAGACATCTACTGAATATTCCACCCAAGCAGCAAAGAATATACTTTCGATTCATCACCCCATGAAAGAAACTTTCTCCAAAATTGATCACAGACTAGGGCACAGAACAAACTCAACATATAAAATAATTGAAATAATTTCATGCATTTTATTAGACCACAATGAAATAAAGATTAATATGAACACTAGAAGAAGCCCAAGTAATTACATGATCTCATGGAGATTAAATAACACACTGCTGAACAATAAATGGGTCAAAGGAGATATTAAGAAAAAAATAAAAGTATTTCTGGAATTAAATGAAAAAGGACAATACAACACAACAAAACCTCTGGGACATTTTAAAAGCAGTCTTAAAATGGAAATTTATAGCTCTAACTGCCTATATTAAAAAACAAAACAAGCCCCCCAAAAAACCCAAACAACAACAACGAAAACAGAAATAGCACTAATAAAATATTGCAACTCAAGACACTTGAAGGACAACAAGAAACGAATCCTAAACCCAACAGAAAAGAAGAAATAACAATAATGAGAGCAGAAATTAATGAAATAGAAACAAAGAAAACAATACAAAGAATCAATGTGTCCAAGAGCTGGTTCTTTGAAAGGATAAAGAAGATAGAATGACCTTTAGCCCAGTTAACAAAAAGAAAGAAAAAGTCACCCCAAATAAACAAAATCAGACATGAAAGGAGAAGCATCACAACAGATAACAAAAAGATCCAGAATATTTTCCAGGGATATTTTGAAAATCTATACTGTATTGAATTTGAAAACATAAAAGAAATGGATAAATATCTGATATCATGGGTCTCACCAAAGCTTAACCAAGAAGAGATCAACAGCTTAAATTGAAACAGTAGTACAAAATATCCCAACTGAAAAAAGATCAGGCCCAAATGTATTTATGGCAGAATTCTACCAGACACTTAAAGAAGACCTAAAACAAATATTGCTTAAGCTATTCAAAATGACAGAAACAAAGGGAAATCTCCCAAATTCCTTCTATGAACTCTCATACCCAAACCAGGCAAAGATACAACCAAAAAAGAAAACTATAGAACCATATTCTTAGTGAATATAGATGAAAAATTCTCAACAAAATACTTGCCAGCTGCATACAGGACACATCAAAAAGGGATTTTCTGGTGAACTTTTTGGCATCCACCATGACCAAGTCAGGATAGTTCAACATAGGTAAATCAACATATGTCATAAAATATATACATGAACTCAAAGACAAAAACCACATGGTCATCTCAAATCACATAGAGAAAGCCTTTGATAAAATTTCACATGCTTTATCTTTAAAGTCCTAGAGGGAATTGGACTGGAGGAAACATTCCTCAACATAATAAAAGCTATACACAACAAACCCATAGCCAACGTCATTATAAATGGAGAAAACTTCACAAAAGTCTCCATAAAGTCAGGAACCTTGCAAGGCTGGTCACTATGTCCACTCCTTTTCAATGTAGTGCTTGAAATTCTTGCCACAGCAATAAGACAAGAGAAAGAAATGAAAGGAGTACTAATTGAATAAGAGGAGGTCACAGTATCCCTTTTTTTGCAGATGTCATGATATTATACATAAGGGATGCCAAAAAATTCCACCAGAAATATAGAAATAAGTATGTTTCCTTAAAGTGGCAGATTGCAAAATTAGTCTACAGAAATCAGTAACCTTTTGATATGCCAATATCAAGCATTCTGAGGGGTAAATGGAAACCTTTGAAATTAAATAGTTTCCAAAAATATCTCAGAACAAACCTGACCAAAGACATTAAACATTTCTCCAATGATAATCTTAAATCTTTGAAGAAGGAGATTGAGGTAGATACCAGAAGATGGAAGGATCTCCCAGGGTCATGATTTGAAAGAATTAATATAGTAAAAATGATCTTCTTACCCAAAATAACATATAGATTCACTATAATCCCAATCAAAATTCCCATGACTTCACAGAATTTGAAAAAAAAATCCTAAAATTCATATGCAAAAACAAAAATCCCTGTATAATCAAAGCAACCCTGAGCAAAAGAGCAACGCAGGGAGGATTTCAAATTATATTACAGAGGTATAGTCTTATAAAAGCATGGTACTGGCAAAAAAATAAACCTGTAGATCAATGGAACAAAATTAAGACCAAAACTGAGTACATCCAATTTCAGCCACCTGATATTCAACAAAGGGGCCAAGAAGACTCAATGGAGGAAAGGCAACACCTTCAGCAAATAGTACTGGCAAAACAGGATCACCACTTTTAGATGAATGAAACTAAACCCCTACATTTCACCTTGAACAAAAGTCAATTCTAAATGGAACAAAGACCTCATTGTGACACCTAACCTCTGAAAATGATAGAAGAAAACATTGACAGTAACCTACAAGATACAGGTGTAGGAAAAGACTTTGTAAATCAGATAGTATTTATGTAGGAAATAAGGTCAATCATTAAGAAGCGTGTCCTTATTAAACTAAAAAACTGTACAGCAGAAGAGACAAAGAAGAGAACAGAAAACTCACAGAGTGGGAGGAAATCTTCACTAATGACAGATCTGACAGAGGTTTAACATCCAGAGCATGTAAACTACTCAATAAACAAAGGACCAATAAATAAATGGCACAATTAAAAGATGGGCTAACGATCTGAACAGAGACTTTTTCAAGAGAAAAATTAAAGATGGCTAAGAAACTTCTTAAAATATGTTCATTGTTTTTAGTAATTAAGGAAATGCAAATTAAAACCACTTTAAGATTTCATCTTACCCCAGTAATACTGGCTATGATCAAGAAAACAAATGTTACCAAATTCTTGAGAGGTTATGGAGGAAGAGGAACACTTATTCACTGCAGGCAGGATTACAAATTCATGCGCCCTGCATGGAAAGCAGTGTGGAGAACTGTTAAATTTTAAAAGATTAAAATTGAACCTGCTATTAGATCCAGTCATAGCACTCCAGGGTGTATCCTCAACTGATGAGTGGATAATGAAAATGTGGTACATTTATACACCATAGTTCTATGTAGTGTTAAAGAAAGATGGCATTACATAATTTGCTGGTAAATTTATGGAACTACAAGCTGTTATGCTAAGAGAAGTAACACAGTCTCAGACAAACGCGGTATAAGTTATCCCTCATTTGTGGATACTAGCACCAAATCCTTACATGTAAGTCAAAGTATGTATTTGATCAGTAAAGATAATACCACGTTGACTGAAATTGCTACTGATATAGCTTGAAGTTTATGTTGTTATTTTCCTCAGTTTTAAGATTTATGAGAAGGAATAAAATTCTCTTTTAAAAGTATAGTAAAACAAAAATCAATTTACAATGTAATTTTAAAAATGTAAAGTTATGGGCCGAGCATGGTGGCGCACGCCTTTAATCCTAGCACTTGGGAGGCAGAGGCAGGCAGATCTTTGTGAGTTCAAGGCCAGCCTGGTCTACAGAGCGAATTCCAGGACAGCTGGGGCTACAGGGAGACCCTGTCTCGAAAAAACCAAAAAAAAAAAAAAATAAGTACAAGTTATATTTCTTTTTATCTGCATGCAAGTTTACTATTAAACGCTGAACCACTAAATGTGTTTTGAGACTAAACTATAGTTTATATTCAGACTTTGTAAATTTTGTATATGTGTGCAGCATAAAAAAAAGTTAAGAGTACAATCATGATCATCAGAGGATGGGATAGAAGGGATGTTTTAATGAAACTGATCAACGAATATCAAGTAGCAGTTACATAGAACATGATGGTTTGGTGTAAGAGTTTACATAGGATAACATAGATGTAATGTTGCGTGCATTTCCAAAGCCTTAAAGAAAGAATCGTGGAAGTTTTAACCACAAAGAAATTATTCATGTTTAACATCATAGACATGTTCAGCAGATTTAAGTTTTAAGCAATGTATACATGCATGAAACATCATGTGATCCTATTAGTATGTACAATTTAATATTTGTGTATGTCAGCCAAAATAAATTTAATTATAAAAGTAAAAAATATAAGGGTATAAAATCCTAAGAATGTGAAAATCCATTTTTGAATAATCAAGTTCAAGTTGTCAATATTGTGCTATTAATAAGGAGATCAGGAGATACATGGTCATGCTGTGACATTCTTGACTCTCTTGTCTCAGTTTAGAAAATAATAAAATTACATAAATAATTTATTTTTGTGCAGCTCATGAAACATAAGAAAAAATAAGTGAATGAGCATGGGTGAGACTGAGTGCATAAGATACACTAAAGGAAATCGTCCAAGAAATGGAAAAAAATTTGCAATTTTTGCAGACTGCAAGTACAATATATTTAAGATTCAGCTTCTATAAAAACATGATAATTGGATTTTTCTTTAAAAAGTTATATATTGCTTTAGTAATTCATGGATAAAATAATATTTCTGTAGAGTCTAGCTTTTATTATTGATAACTACCTCTTTATAGTTGTTTAAAGACCATGGTTAGTATGTAGTAGTCAGAACAGTTGTAGATGTAAAAGAGTAATTTTTCTTTACAGTTATTTTATAATGTCCTTTATCAAAGTAACATTAAATTAGTAAAGAATTGCCAGAGATTTCTATAGCAAAAGAATCTCAATCCTGTTACAACATTGACTTTTAAAATAATTGAGCATAGGGCTGGAGAGATGGCCTAGCAGTTGGGAGTGCCGACTGCTTTTGCAGAGGACCTGGGTTCAATCCCCAGCACCTACATGGCTGAGAACCGTCTTTGACTCCAGTTCCAGGTGAATCCGGCGCCCTCTTCTGACCTCCACAGCATTGCACAACACGGGTGCACAGACCTGCATGCAGACAGTACATTCATGCACATGGAAATAAATAAACTATACATAAATAAATAAATAAATAAATAAATAAATAAATAAATAAAATAATTGAGCATAACTGTTTTATATGATTTGATAGACACTGTAAAGAATTAGATAAATTAGGTCAATTGAAAAGAAGAAAAATGCAAATGAATATGAGAATAGAATTACACCCTATAAAAAGTCCTACTCTTGCACCCTTAGAAGTAAAGATTGCTGGGCAGATCACTGTTGTGGTTCATAGTGTTTACAGCTTGGTAGGATCCTTGGTGTTATTACTTGGTAGCTTGAATCATATATGCTAATACTATGAGAGGTAATCTTCAGTGAGAAAGATTTCTGTTTAGTTCCACCTCAATTGCTCCAACTCGTGTTCAAAATATTTAGTGTCTTCAAACCTAGGGTCTTATCTTCAACTTCTAGGAGGTAATGAAGGGCTAGGGCAATAAACAGTATACTTTTTTTTATCTTTATGATATAGGGTTTTCCTTTAGTCCCAGCTGGCCTGGAGCTATGTAGACCTGGCTCTCCTTGAACTCATAGAGATTCACCTGCCTCTGCCTCGCAAGTGCTGGAATTAAAGGTGTGTAACACCACACCCGGCAATCCTGTATACATTTTTGACAAGCTCTTGAATTACCCTGTCCAAAACCTCAAAGGAGTTTTTCTATACCCTACACTGTGATTTTTGTTATATAGCCACCAGGTATAAGTATGCAGTCACATTTTTTTATTATAAGTTCAATAGATGTTAATTAAGATATCCAAGAATTCTGACAAATTGATGTTCAAGGAAAATAAATTACTAGCGTTTGATCACACAATTTATATATTTGTGAAGAAAGGCTCAGTTTTAGCCTCTGCTTGAATGCAGTCATTTGGAATAGGTATTTTCTGAATGAAATGAAATGATTTTAAAATGATATATTTTGTAAGACCAAAATACATATGGATAAAAAAGCAAACCTTTTAAGGATATAGAATAATACTCAAAATATTTTAGTGACCACATACTGTTATCATCCACTATTATGGATATTGTGCAGACCAAGAGAACTTTATGTAGTGATACTGTGAATTCAGTTGCTTTTTCCAAAGTAATAATCTACATTTATGATTTTGGGAACATCAAATTTTCTTATGCTTCCATTTCTTCAACTGTATGATGGGGATAAGAACAGTACTTCTGATTTGTGTTAAGGAAAATTAAGTTATTAATAGATAATTCTATTTAAAATGTGTAGATCAAGCATATTGCTACCTTTTAAAAAATATTTTACTTTTTTATGTGTATGAGTCTCTTGTCTGCATGTGTATAAGTAGACCCATCATACAATGCCTCCAGATCTCAGAAGAGAGAGAAGAGGGTGTTGGTCCCCTGGAACTAGAGATATGGATAGTTGTTCAAAACATGTGGATTCTGGAAATCAAATCCTAGTCCTCTGCAAATGCAGCCAGTGAGCTGCTGAGCCATCTTTAAAATCCCACATATTTATCTCTTAGTATTAATAATAATAGTAGCATCTCTGGCCAAGTTTTTCTGTGGCAAGGTCAAGGAAAAGAACATTGCTACAAGATCCACATTTCATATTTTTTAAATTAATATAATGAAGAATGAGTCAAGGAAATAAAGAACATTTTAATGACAGTTTAATGGACCAGCAGGTAAAGAGCTTTCCACACAAGCCTGAGGATGCAATCTCAAGCCCTGGAATCCATAGTGGAAGGAGAGAATCAACAAAAGTTGTTCTCTGACCTCCACTTACACATGCACATACATTTTCTTTTTTTAATTTTTATTTATTTTTGTATGTGTATGAATGTACTGTCTGCATGTAGGTTTGTGTACCCGCATCATGCAATGCTGTAGAGGTCAGAAAAGGGTCTTGGATTCTCCTTGAACTGGAGTTCTCCTGGAATTGGAGTTACAGACGGTTCTTAGCCGCCATGTGCGTGCTGGGGATCGAACCTGGGTCCTCTGCAAGAGCAGTCAGTGCTCTTAACTGCAAGGCCGTCTCTCCAGCCCCTGCACATACATTTTTCAAGACAATTAAAGTATTCCAGAATTTGAGATGAGAAATAAGGGAAATGAGAAGTGATAATCATAAATAATGGTGCTGGTGATCAAATAAACTGGATTCTACAGGAGGCTCTTAAAATAAGAATAATAGGGTACAGTTATAGGATGAGCAGGACAAAGAGTACTGAGCTAGTGGTGAGTCATATATACTTCAAGGTATAATTACTGGTGTCTGAGTTTATATAATATAGAGGAAATGTTCTCAGAAAATAAAGTCAGGAATCATTGTCTTATGTGGCTGTGGGGGTGGAGTCACCCTGCTAGCTGGTATAAAAGGCGGGCCTGTTGCCACTGTGAGACTTGAATGCACAGAGCTTAGATCAGGGATTTCCCAGGACCACCTGAAACACACAGTACCAGGAACAGGCTAAGAGAAGCATTCCCCCACCCCAAAACCACTGGAATTGCTGAAGAAGTGTCCAGCAAGTGAAACCACAATAGTGATTCCAAGGCAAAAGGCAGGGCAATAAATGAAACAGTGAAATGGAGACATCTCTAGTCCCTCATCACTAAGCCCTAGAAACAAGCTAGAAAAACTGGTAGCTAGGAAGCAGAGTGAGCAAACTACTCATCAGGGCACTGACTGGGATTTTCCCTACCTCATATTTTGGAGAACCTTTAGAACGGAAAGGGAAGAGTGAGTTAGACTTCCAATATAACAACAAAATTGAAAGCCTGAAACGTGGACAAGTCAACACTCCATAAACAAGGAGAAAAAAACAAATAAATAAACAAAACAAACTAATACACAACAACTACAACAAATCAAAGGGATCTGAAGGAGGCAAGGAAAGCAAGCCTTCAACACAGTGAAGAGGTATTTGGGATTCACATCTGAATACAGGCAAAGGGAAACTCACATGCCAGGGACACACAAAGGGACAACAAGGAAAAGGTGCAGGATAAATCCACACGAAGCTCTACCAAACCTGTGGGAGATTCCTACAGTGGGGTAACCCTGGGGGGGATCCACATCATAAGGATAGAGGAAGGAGAAGAATTCCAAAAGAATGGTATTGATCAGATCTTCAACAGAATAGATGAAAATTTCCCCACACTAAAAGAAGACAAACCCATAAAAATACAAGAAGCACATAAAACTCCAAACAGACAAGATCAGGAAAGAAACTCCCCACACTGTATCATAGTTAAAATGCTAGATACCCAAAAGAAAGACAAACATCTGAAAGCCACAAGAGAGAAACAAGTTACATATAAGGGGAAACCTACCAGAATTACAACTGACCTCTCAGTGTAAACTATGAAAGTAAGAAGAACATGGAGCAAAGCTTTCCCAGTGCTAATGGACTATAGATGCCAACCCAGGTTACTATACCCGGCAAAAATGTCAATTATAGTTGAAGGAGAGAGAAAAATCTTCCATGACATAAACAATATGATAGAATACATGTCTGGAAAACCAATCCTTCAGAGAATACTTGAAGCAATCAAAGTACAGAAGAGAGGAGCAACTATCCCCAGGCGACTAGAAAGAGAAATTAGTAAAAGCATAGCTACAGAAGTAGAAACTTAGCCAAACATGCAAATTGATAATAAGGTGAAAGTAAGCAACACACATCTTTCAATTATAAACATAAATATTAATGTACTAAACTCCATAATCAAAAAGACATAGACTAGGAGATTGGATTAGGAAACAGAACTCATCTATATGCTGTCTACAAGAAACTCACCTCACTCTCAAGGATAGGCACCAACTTAAGGTGAAGGGATGAAAAAAAAATTCCAAGCAAATGGTACGAAAATGAAAGCAGATGTTGCTATTTTAATATCAGACAAAATAGACTTCAAAGTAAATGAAATCAGAAAAGACAAAGAGGGCCATTACATCTTTATCAAAGGAAAATTCACCATGAAGATTTCACAATTATGAATATATATGCCCCAAACTCTGGTGCACCAAACTGTATAAAGACAATTCTCTAGGACCTCAAGGCACAGATTAATGCCAGCACACTCATAGTAGGGGACTTTAATTCCCCACTGAGCCCTTTGGACATGTCAACCAGACAAAAATTAAACAGAGACATCTGAACTGTATGATACAATACACCAAAAAGACCTCACAGACATCTACTGAATATTCCACCCAAATACCAGAGAATACACTTTCCACTAAGCATCCCACAGAACATTATCAAAAATAGACCAAATACTGGGACACAGAAAAAAAACCTCAACAAATCCAAAAAGATTGAAATAATTTCATGCATTCTATCAGACCACGGTGCAATAAAATTCAATATCAACAACAGGATAATGCTACTATCTACAAGAACACATGGAGATTAAAAATAACTTTTTTAAAAATTTTCATTTTTTATTGATGCTTTGTGTATTTCATACATCATTTTCCAATTCAGTTCAGGCATATTTCCCTTTTCCTTCCCCCCCACCCCCCCTCAAAATATAAAAAATAATAAAAAAATAAAAATAAAAAAATACTAATACTCTTGAATAATGAATAGGTCAAGAAAGAAATAAAGAAATAACTGCATTCCTGGAACTGAATGACAATGATAATATAGCACAACAAAACCTATGGGATAATTTAAAACCAGTACTAAGAGGGACGTTTATAGCCCTGGGTGTATACATTAGAAAAACAGAAAGAGCACAAGTGAATGATCTAACACTGCAGCTAAAAACAAGTGAGAGACAACAAAAATGAACCCTAAATGCAACAGACAAGAAGAAATAACAAAAATCAGAGCAGAAATCAATAAAATAGAAACAAAGTAAACAATACAAAAAAATCAATGAATCCAAAAGTTGGTTCTTTGAGAGAACAACAAAGATAACAAGATAGACAGACCTCTATCCCAGTTAACCAAAAGAAAGAAATAGGAACTCCAAATCAAAAGAATTCATGATGAACGGGGAAATATCACAACAGACAATGAAAAGATCCAGACAATCATATGGAATACTACAAAAACTTATACTCTACTAAGTTTGAAAACCTAGGAGAATGGATGAATATCTGATATCCTGGGAATCACCAAAGCATAACCATGAAGAGATTGACAGCTTAAACAGACCCATAATATATGAAGAAATTGAAAATATAATAAGAAACCTCCCAACTACAAAAAGCCCAGGCCCAGATGGTTTCACTGAAGAATTCTACAAAACATTTGAAAAAGATTTACAGTGATTATTACTCAAATTGTTCAGAAGGATACAAGCAGAGGGAAATCCCCCAAATTCCTCCTATGAATCCAGCATCATTCTAATTACAAAACCAGGCAAAGATACAACCAAAAAGGAGAACTCATTAATGAACACAGATGCTAAAATGCTCAACAAAATACTTGCAAACTACATCCAGACCCACATAAAAAAATATCATCCATCATGACCAATTTGGATTTATACCAGAGATGCAGGGATGGTTCAACATATAAAAATCAATAAATATTATAAAACACATAAATGGACTGAAAGACAAAACCACACAATCATCTCAATTGTTGCAGAAAAAGCCTTTAATAAATTCTAGCATCCCTTCGTGTTTAAACTCTTAAAGGGAATTGGATGGATCATTCCTCAATGTAATCAAAGCCATATACGGGAAACGCACAGCCAACAACATCCTAAATGGAGAAAAGACAGAAGCATTCTCCTTAAAGGTAGGAACTCGGCAAGGCTGCCCCGTCACCACTCTAATTCAAAATATTTCTTGAAACAGTTGCCAGTGCAATAAGGCAAGAAAAGGAAATTAAAGCAGTACTAATTAGAAAAGAGGAAGTCAAGCTATCCCTTTTTGCTGATGATATGATTGTTTGTGCTCACTTCAGCAGCACATATACTAAAATTGGAATGATACAGAGAAGATTGTTTACCTACAGGATGCTAAAAACTACACCAGAAATTTCCTAGAAATGATTAAGAGTTTTGGTAAAATGGCAGGATACAAAATTATCCTAGAAAAATCAGTAGCCTTTCTTTACACCAACAGGAAGCAACTGAAGAAGTAATACAAGGAGACCTTCCCACTCACAATAGCCTCAAAAACAATAAAATACCTAGGAACAAATCTAATCAAAGACACCAAAGATCTCTCCAAAATAAATTAAACCCCTGAAGAAGGCAATTGAAGAAGATATCAGAAGATGGAAAGGCCTCCCATGCTCATGGATTGGAAAAAATTAATATAGTAAAAATGTCCATTCTACTCAAATTAATATACAGATTCAACACAATCTCAATTAAAATCCCCAAGAGTGCGGGGTGTGGTGGTGCACACCTTTAATCCTAGTACTTGGGAGGCAGAGGCAGGCAGATCTTTGTGAGTTCAAGGCCAGCCTGGTCTACAGAGTGAGTTACAGGACAGCTGGGGCTACAGGGAGACCCTGTCTCAAAAAGACCAAAAATAAAATAAAATAAAATAAAATAAAATAAAATAAAATAAAATAAAATCCCCAAGAGTTTCTTCACAGACTTGGAAAAAATTGTCCTCAATTTCATATGGTAAAACAAAAGACCCAGAATAGCCAAAGCAACCCTGAATGAAAGAGAAATACAGGGGTATCTCTATACCAGACTTCAAATTATGCAACAGGGCTATAGTCACAAAAACAGCTTGGCACAAAACAGACATGTTAGCCAATAGAAAAAAAAAATTGAAGATCCAAACTTGATCACATACAATTTCAGCCACCTCATATTTGACAAGGGATCCAGGAAGACACAATGGAGGAAAGACAGCCTCTTCAGCAAGTCCTGTTGGCAAAACTAGATCACCACTTGTAGAAGAATAAAGTTAAACCCCTACCTCTAGTCCTGTAAAAAAGTCAACTCCAAATGGATCAAAGACCTCAATGTGAAACCCAAAACTCTGAAGGTGATAGAAGAAAAAGTTGGCAGCAGCCTATAAGACATAGGCGTAGCAATAGTCTTCCTAAATCAGACAGCAGCTGTGCAGGAAATAAGATTGGCAATTGACAAATGGGTCTTCATTAAACTCAAAAGTTTCTGTACATCAAAAGAAACAATCAAGGAAGTGAAGAGAAAACCCACAGAGTGGTAGGAAACCTTCACCGCAGATACATCTGACAAAGCATTGATTTTTAGAATATACAAACTACTCAAAAAACAAAGGAGAAAACAAATGACTCACTCAAAAGGTTGAACAGAGATTTCATGAGTAAGGAATTAGAGATGGCAGAGAAACATCTTAAAAAAGTGTTCAACATGTGATTAATAATTAAGGAAATTATATGCAGTGGGCATCTTTTGAAATGTCCTGAAAATGTGAGTCACCAGTCTTCCTGTGCAGGGAGGTCTCAGGGATCCGCTAATGAAACTTCAGCCAGTGTCCAGTGTATAAAGAGGAAAGTCTCTCATGCTTCAAAAAGGGAAACCTGGTCTAGCAAGACCTGACTTTGTACTCGACTGGATGGAACTGGTGATTGAAAAGTCAAAAGGAGCCACCGGCTCCCTTCCCCCCTTAATAAACAACAAAAAGTGACCCTTGAGGACCAGATCCTCAACTGACCTTGAGTAATCTGGGCTAACTGTCTGGCCTTAAGCACCCAAAAGGAAAGTATAACCAGAAATATATAAATAGTAAGTCCTGAGAAATTGTATTTCAGATATAAAACTTGAGATTTAGTAAAAAGATAAAAAGAAAAAAGAAAAAATCTCAGAGCACAGTTGTTTTGCCTGTCTTACTGGAAAGTGCAGCTACCTTGTGGCTGCCACTGCTTTTGCCATCCTTCAAAGACATGAGACACAGCTTTTTTTTTTTTTTTAATTTTTTTAAGGGATTCTACAATATAATGACACAGTTGTTTGCAGATAATATTGATGTTACTCAGTATGTCATACAATTAGGTAATTGGTGCATTTTGCAAGTACAACTTTTCAACCTTCCAATATGGACTGAACACTCATGTCTCTCCAAGAATCCCACAAACCTTCAGTGCCAGATGGGAACTTCTGAGCCATCCAACTTGTGGACTGAACTACTACTGGGGTTTCTTCCTCTTCAGAATATAGACTGTCATTGTTGGACTACCCAGGCTGTATCATGGAGACCAGTACAGGTAGATAAAGACAGGACCTCATTTGGTGACCATGGGAAGGGAAAACCCCAGTGTGGAACACAAGGGCAGAACTGATGGTGGTTTGGTCTTGCTAAGGAGGAAACTTCAAGCATGACATCTTTCAGCCTAATAAAGAAAAAAATCATAAGCTATAAGTTTTAGTATTATGAAGATGCTAAAACCTATGATATACATGGCATGCATATGTGCATATTTTGGAATGATGCATATTGGAAGAAATAACAACAGAAAGACTGTGTCAAAGAACTGACTGAAAAGGTGAACTTCTGCTCAAAACAGTATACTTCTGCATCGAGAATTTTGAGAGAGACAGAAAAAAATGAAAAACACTTTTGGCTGAATGCATGGGCTATGGTGGGGTGGGGAGGCAGAAAGGGGGTATGTTTCTAGATTTGATTTTTAATTTTGTGTGAAATGCAATAGAGATTCAATAAAAAATAGCTTTGAAAAATAAAGACAAAGTGAAAGGTTAATTGTAAGAGATAAAACAATTATACATGTGCAGTGTAAAGTCAAAGATATCCAAAAACCTCAGGACACTGTGATTCATCTTTTAAATATTAGATTGAAAGAATGAACACAATCTGAAGATGACATATCATATATGGTATAAAGTGGTATTGTCTAAGATTATGTACTTCAGTGAAACTGAAGTTTCTTTGGAGGAAACAGATTAGAATGCTCAGAACTACAGTGAGTGGAAGCAATGTATCCCAGTCCCCCTGTATTGAAATCAAAACCCTTTCACCAAAGACAAAATCCAATGGGACTTTCATATTTCAAAGCTTGAACAGGTAACTACCTTCAAAGGTATGTCCCTACTGACCGACCTCTGCCAGGTAGGTTCCCAACTCCTAAAAAAGTGCAGTGAATCCCCAAAGTAACACCACCAGTAGGAGATCAAGCTTCCAAAACACGTCTGTAAAATCATAACAGAAGACAAGAAGATAAAAATGACCTTTATAAACAAGCTCCTGATGTAGAAGATTTGGTAAGTTCTTCCAGGAGAGCAGAAAATGAGGTAGAAATAAGAAGAATTAGGCTGTATGGATGCATAAGGGAGTACAAAAAGAAAGATAGAAGACAGCCTGTGAGCCTTGGACAATTGACCTTAACTAGACGGAGCTTGGTAATTTGACTATAGACTTCATAGTCTCTTAAAGGAATTTAAATTATCTACTACTTTTTAATAAACATGTTGCTAAAACTGTGGAACTGCTGTCCCATGTAGCTGATGATTTTTTTTATCTGCTTGGGGCAGAGCAATATCATTGGTAACTGGTGGATATCTATGACCACACCTTCAAGTGACTAACTTTTCTGGAAACCATGAAGAAAAGCAGTATTTCTTCTTTGTCCCAATGAACATCAAGAACCAGCCTGCATCTAACAAATGGACATCATTATGGATGATAAGAACAACTAAAACATCAATAGAATAATGATGGAGAAATTCTGGGTATTTACTTTCTTTTAATTAATATTAACTTACATAAAGTTGCTGCATTATTTAAATGACTTATTATTTTGACTTGCCTATATAAACATTTTAAATACTTTATTAGTTATTAAAGATGCACTCAGTGTATCTCCAAAATATTTTTGTTATTTGTGTTGTTGTTTCTGAGGCATGCTCACAGGTCTCAGGAGTGTCTTAAGCTTGTTCTGTAAGCAACAGTGATGATGAAATCCTATCTCTTGCATCAGTTTTGCTTCCCAAGCTGTCAATTACAGGCATGCCCTATCTCATCTGATTTTGTGGATACACTATTTGTATTAAGATTTGCATATCTAAATCATTTCTTACGATGTGACTATTTTTGTTCTTTTAGAGACAGGGTCTCCCGGTAGTCCCAGCTGTCCTGGAACAATGTGACTTTTAATGTCAAGAAAGCTCTTGAAGCAAGTAACAAAAAAATGCACAAACATATTCTTGCATTCTTATCATCAAGGTTATCTATTTTTTCATTAAAAATATTCATCACAATATATTACTCATTACAGAATAATATACATTAAATATTTATGTAAATTATCTAAACCCATTCATCTGTTATATAATTTTTAAGTTGAAGAATTTATCCAAAATTAACACTTCTTTGTAGCAACACTGATCTAAAGCTTAACATTAGATTTCAAAAAATAAAGATTGAAAATCTGAAGTCTCTGCCAAGTATTTCTAACTTCATTAAATTTGAAAAATTTTATGCTAAATAATCACATGATCAGAATCAGGTTTGATAAAGAAGATAAAAACCTATATGCCTTATTGTAAAAATATGGCTAATAGTTTGTTTTAAAGCTGTTTTCTTTGCTATCCTGGGCTAAGTCCAGTCCAGTGGTAGCAGGTTGAACATGCCTGTTAGTACCTTCACTTTAAACTGAATTATTCTGCTTTAGTATGATGCAACAATGAGAATTTCTGGTTGAATTGGGTCCTTGGTAACAGTTTCTACTCCAGAGTGAGTGCTCCTCCTGACTTCAACCACAAGAAGTAAAATGACTTGTTACTTCTAATAACTACATTAGGATATTGAATGAATAACAACATGCATAAGGAATATTGTACCAAAATATATAAACTATAAAAAAGAATATCTGTAAGTTCCTTAGAACTATAAATTTGACATTTGGGCATTTTTCAACACCATTTAAGGTAGAATTTTTTCATATTTTCCTGGTCTTAAATGGACTACAATCCTGCCAAGAAGTATGTAAAACCCATTCTAGATTAAACCTTTCTTTTTTTTATTTTTTATTTATTTTTTATTTTTTTTAATTTTTATTGATGCTTTGTGTATTTCATACATCATTATCCAATTCAGTTCAGGCATATATCCCCTTCCCTTCCCCCCACCCCACCCCTACCCATCACAGATCATGCATTCTGCCATAACATTTCTGCATCTTTCTCTGTTTTTGGTTTTGTTTTGTTTTCTTTTCTTTTTTTTTAACAATAAGTGATAATTTCTGAGTACAAGCATCCTTCATGTAAAACCAATTTGTGAGCAGTTGTGCCTAAACCCACACAGCTCATGGGTGCCTCAGACATCAGGCCCCTCTCTGGATCCTACTAGTAACAACTATTTTTATTTATTTTTATTTATTTTTATTTTTTTATTGATGTTTTGTGTATTTCATACATAATTTTCCAATTCAGTTCAGGCATATATCCCCTTCCCTTCCCCACCCACCCCTACCCATCCCAGATCATGCATTCTGCATAACTTTTTCTGCTCCTTTCTCTGTTTTTTTTTTTTTTTCTCTCCCCTTTTTTTTTTTTTAACACAGTATGATAGTCGTGATACAAGCATATCTCTTCATGTAAATCAATTTCTGAGCAGTTGTGCCCAAACCCACCACCCCAAGCTCACTGTGGTTCCCACCATTTCCCAGCAGTTTGTGGGTGGGGCTTGTATGTTCAATCAAGTTGATCAAATGAGTGTCCGTCTATATTTGTAGTTTGCCCATTCATCCCAATCGCAGCCCTTACATTCTACCAGCACTCCTCTTCTGTAGATTGTTCCCTGGCTTAGAAAAGGGCATGGACCAGCTGGTGGATGAGAAGCAGAAAACTAGTGATTTCTTGGAGCTGTTTGTCTTGGTCTCTAGTCAAATCTGGCGTTTTCTTTCTGGCTGCCAGCTGTCCAGGATAACCTTTTCAATCATACTAATGACAGCACCATGGCAATTAGAATATATAGGTACTTTAACAGTACTAATATATACTCTTCAATCCTACAATGAAGCCAGCAATTAGAATATATAAGGATTAAACAGTACTAATTTTTATGGTAGGTTACCTTGTTATAAGACACAGATGTGTTTGGATGGTTATGTAAATCCATGAAATTACATTTTTCTTCTGTTAAGTATGACAGGGTCCTTCATGTGGTTATAACTCTCCTAACCTTTAGAGGATGTAAGCTTTGTGGCAATCAGCCGTGGGTTATTCCTCCAAGGAGAGAGCTAATAGCCCAATTAGATTTGGGATATACGACATATGGCTGCCACTGCTGCAAGTTTTCTTCCAGGCAGTGAAGTGTAGCTGGTGCTGATGGAGGAGTCTTGCTTGACTCAAGGAGACCTATATTTGCTTCAGTGGCCTTTGTAACACTCTCTGGCATCCCAGAGACCATCTGTATACTTGCAAGTGCGGTCTCATACATCTTCCCATGTTTTATATCAGGTCTTCCAGCAGGGGCCTATCGCCTCTCTTCCTGCAGATATCCCAGTTTGGAGCAAGGAGCCTTACCTTTTGTGGGGTCTTGAATCCCCGGCCAACATCTCCTTGGCAGAATAATCCATTGTTGATGTCAGAGCTCCTGTATAATATATATTTGCTTAAGTGCATAGCTTAAGGAGACTTTAGATTGTATTTGGTTGAATAGAGAGTAATCCGCCTCACAGTTTCTATGTCATTAGTCAAGAAGAAGTTCTATACTGATTTTACAAGAGAAACCTCTATAACGCTATCCAATCTCAGTCTGGAGAACCGACCATCATCATCCTCATATTTCTCCTTATTCAGTAGGATCCAGAGAGGGCCTGGTGTCTGCAGCAACTGAGGCATTTCTTCCTGTCATGCCCAAGGAGTCAATCCTTCTGCTGGGACTTTCTGGTACTTCTTATTTCTTGCAAAGCTGCATTTTCTTTTTTAGCCATTAGAGTTGGTGATACTCTGGCCTGTTGGAACATACAAATTTTTCCTCGTAGTTATTTTTAAGCTTTGGATTGCCAGGTTTTTTGCAAAAAGTTTTCATATTTATTATTATATCCCTTTTTTTATTTTAGGTTTTTATTTTTGACCCATAAGTCTCAAGAAAGCAGTTGTTTTATTACCTATAGGGTGGAGTCAAGGCACCAAGCTTTCATAAGTTTCACCATGCTGTTTTGGGTTACTGTATGTGATTTTAACTTGGGAAACAAAAGACCTCACGTGAAATCCAAAACTTCCAGGTGATAGAAGAGAAAACTTGGCAGCAGACTACAAAACGTAGGTGTAGGAAAAGACTTTATTAAATCAGACAGCAGCTGCAAGAAAATAAGATCGTCAATTGACAAAGTGGGACTCTCATTAAACTCAAAAGCTTCTGTACATTCGAAAGGAAACAATAAAGGAAGTGAAGAGCAAAACCACAGAGAGTGGGAGGAAACCTTCACCAGCAGATATCATCTGACAAAGCATTATAAATACTCAGAGTATACAAAAAAAACCTCAAAAAAAGAAGAAAGAAAACAAAATGAACTCACTCAGAAGATGGAGCAAAGATCTAACAGAGACTTCACAGAGAGGAATTAGAGATAGCTGAGAAACACCTTAAGTAATGTTCAACATCGCTAATTAATTAGGAAATGCAATTAAAAACACCTAAAGATCCCATCTACTCCATAAAACTGGCTAAGATCAAGAAAACAAATGAGGCCAAGTTTGCTGGAGGGGTGTGGGGAAGGGGAACACTCATTCATTGCTGGTGGGAATGTAAATTATGCAGCATATCACTTGGAAAAGTGTGGAGAACGCTAAGAAGACTCAAAATGATCCTGCCTTTGACCCACTCCATACCACTCCTGGGTATATACCCACAAGACTCATCTTACTGCAGAGATACATGCACAGCTATATTATTGCCGCTTTGTTCACAATAGCAAAAAACTGGAATCAACCCAAATGCCCCTCAACTGACGAGTGGATAGAGAAAATGTGGTACATGTACACAATGGAATTCTATGCAGCAGTAAAGAAAGACAACATCATGAACTTTGCAGGTAAATGGATGGAGCTTGAAGACATCATGTTAAGTGAAGTAACACAGTCCCAGAAAAACAAACGACAAATGGTATCTCTCATATGTGGATGCTAGTACCAATAACCCAGTTATAAATATTTCTTGTGGAGAGGGATGCATATTAAAAGAACAACAGAAAGATTGCATCAGAAAACTGACTGAAATGGTGACCCGGGAAGGGTGGGAGGGGTGGGTGGGACACGGGTGTATATTTGATTGGTGCATATTTAATTGACGTGAGTTCAACAAGTATCCAGTTTTGCCCAGACTCTGTCTACAGGATACATGGTGTTTTAGAACTTAGTAAAAGTAAACATGTGTATATTAATCAACATTGGTTTAAAGGCTGATAAAAACGGTAATGCATCTGAGTTAATAGGTGATATAAACTGCTGTTGTCCACATTAGCTTTAATTAAAAACTGTATAACAATTACTTTGGGATTGGTATAAACAAATGTTCTCTATAAGTATGCTGTCATATAATATGACGTGGTAACACTCTCTTTCACCTATAGGATGATTTAATCTAAAAAGTAACAACTATTTTTAAAGAATCCTAACGAAGCTTACCTTCTAGGTGCCGCAAAGGTTTTAATACAAGAGACTTTCTTAACCCCCCCCATAGAATAAGGAGAAATATGATGATGATGAGGTCGTTCTCCAACTGTAGATTGGAGCCAGCTGTTATAGAGGTATTCTCTTGTAAAATTGGTAAAACTGCCTTCTTTAATTGACTAATGGACATAGAAACTGTGAAAGGTATTATTCTCTATTCAAAGCCAAATATAATGCTAAAGTCTCCTTAAGCTATGCACTTAAGCAAAATATATTAATACAGGAGCTCTGACATCAACAATGGATTATTCTACCAAGGAGATGTTGGCCAGGGGATCCAAGCCTCCACAAAAGGTAGGTTATACCTTTCTACAGACTCAAATTATGTATGTGAAACTGGATATGGTGGAAAATTGGCAGTGAAATATCAGGAAGATGGAGTCCCTATATACTACGTATGTATCAATGTTAATTTATAGACCCTTTGACATTAAGGTCCGAGGACAGTTTCCTTTTCTTTTCAGTATCAAATAAATCCATATTAGGTTATAGGGTACTAATTGATACATTTTATACAGGTGCACTAAATGTGTTTTGCAGACATGAATACATCCAGGAAAATTTATTCTCTTATTACAATTTTATCAATTTTCCTTTCATAACATCAGACAAGTTTTTATAAGATAGTTTAGGGATATTCAAGAGAAACTAACATTTTCTTTTAGTAAACTACGTGCTCAAAATTGAAATTGATGAAAAGAATATACTATTTTTATAGTTTATATTCTAATATAAGAATATTGAACCAAAATACATGCACTATAAACAATAATATCCATAATGTCCTTAAAACTCTAAATTTAAACCCCAAATTTGATGAATCTAAGTTTTTGCAGAATTATCCTTTTTTTAAAAAAACATTCAAGTACCCCAATTGTCAGGAATAATATGAAAAATAAGATATTTCTGTAATGTAAATTGAACATAAAGTACTCCACAAAGTCATCTTCCAGGCTGTAAAATTTCTCTTGTGTTTTTGAGAGCTTATTCTTTTTGTCTTTAATTAAATTTTATGTAGAGAGGTATACCTCTCCATCAGTAAAAGGAGTGTAACAAATGAGAAGAAAAAGGAAGCAAATGTAATGGAACATGTGAACACTAGTAATTTCTGTACTGTCACATATTTTAAATCATTTTTACTGGCTCAGGATCTTTCACTAGATAAGATGGAGAGGAGACACTTTTCAGTGTACTTAAAAATAGAATACGTGACTTTTTATATTGTTTTGTGTTGTTCATAATGGTAAAAGCAAATTATGCTTTGATTATTTCGTTTCTTTAGAAACTGGGTCTCATTGAGCTTAGGATAGTCTTGAACTCAATATATAGCCAAGGATAACCTTGAAATCTTGAGCCTCCTTCCTCCTCCACCCAAGTTTTCTGAATACAGATATGCATCAGCCATAAAAACCTTTTAAGGAAATTACTTGTTGATCATATTCAATAACTATCAAAGAGTAAAATAAACTTGTACATCCTTAATATTAACATTAATAGTCTACAAATTTAAAAAACTAATGAAACATTTTCTTTTTTGTTCAGGTATTTATTTAGTTTCCAGGACCAAATACTGAGCTCTGTAATTTCCCAGGCTTCTGACAATAAGCTCTATCTTTAAAATTCTAGTTTAATTTCTGGAATGCCAATGGGTGTCCTGACTTTTCTTTGTAATTACATCCTTAGGTCTCAATTCTCCAGTTTATCACTGTGCGTCTCCCCAGGGAGGGTGTTTGCATTATTTCCCTGAAGAATCCTGTTCCACTCTTCTAGGATTTTGGCCTCTTCTTGCAGGGCTGCTTCCTCCTCTTGCAGAGCTCCATGTTCTTTTCTCAGAGCCTTGTTCTCTTCTCGAAGAGCCTGCTCCTCCTTCCNATTTTAAATCATTTTTACTGGCTCAGGATCTTTCACTAGATAAGATGGAGAGGAGACACTTTTCAGTGTACTTAAAAATAGAATACGTGACTTTTTATATTGTTTTGTGTTGTTCATAATGGTAAAAGCAAATTATGCTTTGATTATTTCGTTTCTTTAGAAACTGGGTCTCATTGAGCTTAGGATAGTCTTGAACTCAATATATAGCCAAGGATAACCTTGAAATCTTGAGCCTCCTTCCTCCTCCACCCAAGTTTTCTGAATACAGATATGCATCAGCCATAAAAACCTTTTAAGGAAATTACTTGTTGATCATATTCAATAACTATCAAAGAGTAAAATAAACTTGTACATCCTTAATATTAACATTAATAGTCTACAAATTTAAAAAAACTAATGAAACATTTTCTTTTTTGTTCAGGTATTTATTTAGTTTCCAGGACCAAATACTGAGCTCTGTAATTTCCCAGGCTTCTGACAATAAGCTCTATCTTTAAAATTCTAGTTTAATTTCTGGAATGCCAATGGGTGTCCTGACTTTTCTTTGTAATTACATCCTTAGGTCTCAATTCTCCAGTTTATCACTGTGCGTCTCCCCAGGGAGGGTGTTTGCATTATTTCCCTGAAGAATCCTGTTCCACTCTTCTAGGATTTTGGCCTCTTCTTGCAGGGCTGCTTCCTCCTCTTGCAGAGCTCCATGTTCTTTTCTCAGAGCCTTGTTCTCTTCTCGAAGAGCCTGCTCCTCCTTCCACAGAGCCTGTTCTTCCAGTTCCAGAGCAACTCCTTCTTTTGTCAGGGCTTCCTCCAGCTCTACTGCCACTGCCACTGCCACTCCCTCCCCCATCAGGGCTGTCTCTTCCATTTTGAGAGCTTTCTCCTGATGCAGCAGAGCCTTGGTTTCCTCACGCAAAGATATTATCTCTTCTTCAAGAGCTTTCGCTTCATTCTGGAAGGCGATCTCTTGCTGCTGGAGAGCTGTGATCTGAGCTTCCAGTGCACAGTTCTGTTGCCAGTAAGATTTTCTCTCTGTGTTCAAGGCATTGAGTTCTTCTTCTGACAGTTTTTGATTCTCTAAAATCAACCTTTTCACCTTCCAGAGAAGCTGATTCTGCTGTCTTAGGAGTTGATTCTTTTCCCTGATGAACTGGTTGTCTGTTCGAAAGGCTTTGTTTTCTCTTCCAAGAGCTTTGTTTTCCCCCCAGAGAAATTTGTTTTCTCGTCTCAGAGCCTTGTTTTCATCTCTGGATGTCTTATTTTCTCTACAGAGATTTCTTTCTACCTCATGAGATTCATGTTTGGGTTTACTTTGATCTTGGATACAAGGGAAAAAGGAAAACAAACGCAATATTTTTCTTCTAGTTATCCATTTTGAACCGGAGACATCCATTGCATTCTAATTAGTACAATAGTGATATTCACAACAGAAAACCTCTTAAATTTGCTGATTGAGTACTGGCTGTCCCTTTGACTTAAGGAGTAATACTGTAGGGTTCTAGATAAAGTTCAGCCAGGCCCACTGGAGGGGAAAAAAGGGGAAAGGCATTGAAAAGTTAGTGGAATAGATATTAAATTGATATCATTAAAACTGGAATTAAATATAAACACACATGAATTTAAATTTAATCACATATGTAACTAACCTATTAAATTGATCAAGGATAGTATACTGACCTGTTGTTGGTATGTCTAGACTATTTTTATCCAGTCTTAGAGTTGATCTAATTAATTCATGTCTTAAGTATGTGACCAGCTAATACGGAAATATACTATCAATTTAAGATTCTTTGTAGCTATTTAAGGATTTCTAGTGAAAAACTTAGAAAATATTGAGGACATTTAAAGGCAGTTATATTTGGGTTATTATAATATTTACTTAACATATCAGTAGAGTTAGATATTTAAACAAGTAGTGAGTCAAACTTACATTTCGGTGATCTCTGATTCCCCTGCAAGCCTGGTTCATGTTAAGAGAAAAAACTAAGCAACATTTTGTGTCATCAATAGTGATGTCATTGAGAGTTAACATTAGTGATGTAATGGCCTACATATGTACTGCTTGTGCTTTCCTTAAGCATACATTTTAGGAAAATAAGAAAGTATATGTTTGGATATATATATATATATATATATATATATATATATGTCTATTTCCATGTAAATAACTGGGAAATCTGGGTACAAGTGCTTCACTGGAAAGGAGTTGCATATATAAAAAAAAATCCCTGAAATCTGGTGTAGGTGAGCTATTGGAGGCAGGGAGGGGGAGGGGTCTAAATTTGATTAAGATGTATCATATGAAATGCACAAAACTCAATAAAAATCAGAAAAAAACTTTGGAACATCTAAAAATGTATTAATATTTATTTTTAAATGGATGCTTTTTCATTAGCAAAGTAATTCAATATTAGCTAATATTTCTGTTAGGTTATTGACAAATAGTGAAATTTGAAGCTAAGTAAAAATTTAGAATCATTGTTAAATGATCTATCTGTATGATGTAAATTTGTATGTCAAAGAAAAGATGCTAAATTTTAAACCCGGTAATCCTACATACCCAAATTTCATATTACCATAGAAAAATGATAGAGGACTAACATTTATAATATTTTCAAAAAATGAAACTTTGTGTAATGGAGAAGAGTATACCACCATTAGGTATTAGAGAGCTGCCACTCTTTTAAATATTACAAGTTGTGTTTTTATGTAAAGATAAAACCTGGATACAAAATAGAATAAGCCCAAATTATTCACATTTAAATAAAATATTACCAGGTTTGTCTTCCCCAAATTACTAGTAGCTCTTTACTTTCTATCTGGGTCACAAGGTTGAAAAATAATTACACTTGTCACATTTATGGTATCTAACTTCATAAGGTACTTGAAAACTATAAAGACATGGAATAAGAGCTAGAGTAAAAATGGAGGAATCCATGTGAAATCTCAATATTTTTAATAAGATGAGAGAGATGTTACATCAGATTAGCTTCCTCAGTAACTTGAGAAATCACCTGTAAAACCGTGGCAGTTACTTCTTATGCTTTTGCTTCTATTCTTGTGAGACCATAGTGCAAAAAGAATTATTTTTTATGTATATTTTATTCATTTTTTGTGCATTTCATGTAATAAACCCTCATCTGCATCCGCTTATAGTCCCAGATTTCATGCATTCTGTTCTGTAAGTTAAAGCCTATTAACTCAAGCTTTCATAAGCAACTGTCCCTCAGTGGAAAAATAATTCTAAAACTGTCTCAGAGTGCTGTGAGCTCTGAAACCTGAGGACAAACTGAAAACTAAAAGTTTTTTTTTCTGTCCTTGATACTTGCTATCCCTGATCCTTGACCCTTGCTAGCCTTGATCCTTGATCCTTGCTATCCCTGATCCTTGCTATCCTTGCTATCCTTGATCCTTGATCCTTGCTATCTTTGCTCTCCTGGATCCTTGCTCCTTGCTATCATGGATACTTGTTATCCTTGCTGACCTGGACCCTCGGTCCTTGCTATCCTGGATACTTGGTCCTTGCTATCCTTGCTATCCTTGATCCTTAATCCTTGCTATCTTTGCTATCCTGGACCTTTGGTCCTTGCTATCCTGGATCCTTGCTATCCTGGACCATTGGCCCTTACTATCCTGTATCTTGCTATCCTTGCTGTCCTGGACCCTTGGTCCTTGCTAACCTAGATCCTTGCTAGCCTTGCTATCTTGGAACCTTGGTTCTTGCTATCCTGGACCCTTGGTCTTTACTATCTTGGATCTTTGCTATCCTTAAATAAACTGAAATAATAATTAAAAGTTTTTCCATAAATAGAAATGATGACTTAGATATCTCCATCAGGGCAATTTTACAATATTTAAATCCTAATTGATTCTTTATTGACATTTTACAGATTGTCTGATTTGTTTTTGTTTGTTTGTTTGTTTTGGTGTTTTGTGAGACAAGGTTTCCCTTTAGCCCTAGCTGGCCTGAAACTTACTCTATAGACCAGGCTGGCCTTGAACTCACAGAGATCCACCTGCCTCTGCCTCCAGAGTGCTGAGATTAAAAAAGGTGTGTGCCACCACACCCGGCCTAAGATTTTCTGTATCTGCAATACAGAATGCTTGAATCAAGTTAACAAATATGTCTAAATAGTTAAGGAAAAAGATCATAGTAATAATTCCATGAATTCTTAGAACTGACAAAAATAGAAATATTTTATTTTTTCATAATATACTAGCCTGAGATAAACTCTAACATGATTAATATAAGAACAGAAACTAGAGACTAAAGTAATTTATGCACCAAAGATTCAAAAATTTTCAAAGTAAAATGGTGAATAAATTAAATATTTTATTGTAATTATACTAAACTTATAAATGAAAAATTATCTTAATGCTGGAAAAGCAATCATCATATTAAAAAAACAAAGTGGAAAACTTGAATCATCTGCTCAGATATGAATAGACATTTTAAAAGAGTATTCAATACAACAAAACCAAATGAACTACCATGTTTAAAAAGCAGTCATAAACAGTATAATATATAGCCTTTCGATCCTATTAATGAAGCACACGCAATTATATATATAGGTAAACAGTACTGATTGTTATGGTAGGTTACTTTGGTATAGACACAGATGTTTGGATGGCATGTTAATCCATGAATTACATTTTCTTCTGTTAAGTATGGCAGGGTCTTTGTGTGGTTTATAACATCTAACCATTAGAGGATGTAAGCTTGTGGCATCAGCCGTGGGTTATTCCTCCAAGGAGAGAGCTAATAGCCTATTAGATTTGGGATATACAGACATATGGCTGCCACTGCTGCACAGTATTTCCAGGCAGATGAGGTGTAGCTGGTGCTGACAGAGGAGTCTTGCTTGACTCAAGGAGACCTATATTTGCTTTATTGGTTTAGTGGCCTTTGGTAACACTCTCTGGCATTCCAGAGACCATCTGTATACTTGCAAGTGCGGTCTCCATACATCTTTCCCATGTTTATATCAGGTCTTCAACAGCAGGGCCTTATCGCCTCTCTTCCTGCAGATATCCCAGTTTGGAGGCAAGGAGCCTTTACCATTTGTGGGGGCTTGGATCCCCTGGCCAACATCTCCTTGGTAGAATAATCCATTGTTGATGTCAGAGCTCCTGTATTAATATATTTTGCTTAAGTGCATAGCTTAAGGAGACTTTAGCATTATATTTGGTTCTGAATAGAGAATAATCCTTTTCACAGTTTCTATGTCCATTAGTCAATTAAAGAAGGCAGTTTTACTGATTTTACAAGAGAATACCTCTATAACAGCTGGCTCCAATCTACAGCTGGAGAACGACCTCATCATCATCATATTTCTCCTTATTCTATGGGGGGGAGTTAAGAAAGTCTCTTGTATTAAAACCTTTGCNAGTCTTGCTTGATCACAAGGAGACCTATATTTGCTTTATGGTTAGTGGCCTTTGGTACACACTCTCTGGAATTCCAGAGACCATCAGCTATACTGCACAGTGTGGCCCAACAACTTTCCAGTTCCTATTATCCAGCTTCAACAGCAGGGCCTTATGGCTTCTCTCCTGCAGATTAATCCAGGCTATAATATATACTGTTATAAATACCTTATATATCTAGTTGGACATGTGATTCATTAGTAGGATCGAAAGGTTATGCGGACAACGTGGCAGCCCATAAAAGAAAACAGCCAGAATATGACTAGAGACCCCAGACGCAGCTCCAGAGAAATAGACGGTTTGCCTTCCATCCACCTGTGCCCTTTCTAAGCCTAGGAACAATCTGCGGAAGAGGGGCATGGTAGAATGTAAGGGCTGTGATAGGTTAATAGTGAAATACAATATAGACTGGACACTCATTGATCCCTTGACTGACACAACAAGCCCCCCCACCCCCGCGCTGTGGGACCCATGAAGCTGTTTGGGTTTGGGCACAAATGCTTCACAATATGGTTTTACATGAAGGATGCTGTACTCACAAATTATCACTATTGTAAAAAAATGAAAACCATGGCTGGAGAGATGCGCCAGCGGTTAAGAGGCGACCGACCGCTCTTACAGAGGACCGGGTTCGATCTCCCAGCACCCACAGGCGGCTGAGAACCGTCTAAAACTCCAATTCCAGGAGAACTCCAGTTCCAGGGGAATCCGAGACCCTCTTCTGACCTCCGCGGCATTGCATGACACGGGTGCACAGACTTGCATGCAGACAGTACATTCATACACATACAATAAATAAATAAAATTAATAAAAAAAAATGAAAACAAAACAAAACAAAACAAAAAAGCAGAGAAAGATGCAGGAAACTTACGGCAGAATGCATGATCTGGGATGGGTAGGGGTGGGGTGGGGGGAAGGGAAGGGGATATATGACTGAACTGAATTGGAAAATGATGTATGAAATACACAAAGCATCAATAAAAAAATAAATAAATAAAAATAAATAAAATTTAATGTGAAATATGAAAAAAATGTACATAAAGACTTGGCCAAAGAACTGACTGAAGCAGTTAACTTGTGCTCAAAACAATAAACCTCTGCAGAGAAAAACTTTTTAAAAAGACTGAGAAAAAGATGCAAGATCTGCATGGCACAATTCATGATCTGGGGTGGTGTGGGAGACATGGAAAGTGGAATGTGTCTAAATTGGACTGAAAAATCATGTATGAAATAAAACACATCAATAAAAATGTTTTAAAAAAAGCAGTCATAAAAGAGCACAAGTCTCACAAAATTCACCTTGTTTTGGAGGGATCTCCCTGTAGTCCCAGCTGGTCTGGGACTGGCAATGGAACAGGCTAGGCCTTACTCAATCTCATAGAGATCTGTCACCCTGGCCTCCTGAGTGCCAGCATAAGAGATCCTTGCCACCACCTGGCTTCTAGGAAATTCATCTCAACCCATGATAAGTAGAAAGTAAATTTTTCAGTTGTAAAGTAGAGTGGAGTCACAGTTATATAGATATGTAGTTTGTAATTCTAAACTGTATTATGAGGATTAGGAAAAATATAAGCATCTCAAGATCTATCTTAAAATTATATTGGAAATATAAGAAACTAATAAGGGCTTACACTCTGGACCAGCTTGATGAATGGATGGAACTGGAAACTGTTAACACTGAATGAGGTAATTCAGACTCAGAAAAACAAGCAGCACATGTTCTCTGTCATTTTTGGATGGTAGCCCTGAAATTTTATATCTTAGTAAAAGTAATCTTCAAGAGAAAGGAAGTTAACTTGAAAATATATAGTCTAGGTTAAATGAACGTAAATTCCAAGCTAATGACAATGTCATAATATAAAGTTTTAGACGACAAAGTTATTTATAAATGTATTTACAAATGTCAATTGTATATGAATTATCTAGAATTAGAACTTTACTTTGAATGAGTTGACAATGTCCTATTCTCTATATGGGTAAGAGTGTTAAATAATTGCAGAATATCAGGTAGGACAAAACACAATGGAATTATATCCTCTGGTATATTCTTGCAACTGATTAAGGATTATACAGCATCAACTTAAATAAAAAGCTATGTACTTTCTATTCATTTTTAAATTGCAGGCTTATCCATATATTACCAAAAATGCTTTCAGAATGAATCACATGATTTTGCTGTACAAAATTTGCATTCTAGAATTATAATGTCATACTATTAGAATTGGCTTTCTGACCTTAACTCTGATACTTCAATATTCACTCTAACAGTGAATTATCTTCTCTGAAGATTGTTTTCAAATCATAAACAACTTTGTATTGTCCAAATATTTTGAGGTCCCAGTTTTGGGTAAATTTCTCAAGAAATGTAGACCAACAGTATCAAGAATTATAAATATGGTCTTAAAAAAATCACTTCTAAGTAGCACTGATATATTCTGAATACATCCCCTTAAAATGCACATGCAGGACTCCTAAGCCCTACTAAGTGAGAATGATTTAATGGTGCTGCATCATTTGGAGATATGATCGTATATTATAGTGGTCATTATTTCAGAAGCAGAAATCTGGATGCACTCAAGCCCCAAGGGAAACCCTATGAAGACATGAGCAAACTGTGGTCATCTAGAAGCTTGGAGAGAAGACACCCGGTGATCCACACCACTCAAACCCTGATGTGCTTGGTTCTTCCAGGAGAAGGATGTGAAACTGGGAGAAGACATTTCTGTTGTTCAGTTTGTGGTACTTCAGTAAATGCAGTGGTAGCAAACTAATGGAAATTATACTTCTCCCTGATTCATTTTCTATAATGATTGCACCATGACTCAGGAAGAAATGGAACATCGACAAGTTGATGCTGGCCCTCAGGCTTGAATATTTTTCCCAACCTATTAACTTCCTAACAAGTTTCTACCATTCTAACCTAATTCTGCTTCTCCTGTGAGACACGTTTCCTTTCATATTCTTCATTTTTAAAATTCTTTTCCTGTCCAGATAAAAGAGGGACTCATAAAGCCCATACTAGCTTCAAATACCTGTATATATGTGGATTACTTTGAACAGACTTCTGATCTTCCTGTTTCTGCTTCCTGAGTACTAGGATTATCCATGAATGGTACCATGTGCTGAGTTGTAGGATCCTGAAACCCAATTCTGTCATCACCTTTCTCTACATACTATGTAAGTACTTTTTTAGTCTTGGGGCACAGTGGCTGTTTCTTCTGATGTATCTCATGTAACATTTTGTATCTATGGTACTAGATTTCTACATTGGTACTTCTTTTAAAATTAAAATTATTAAAATTAAAATTAATTAAAATTAAAATTAATTAAAATTAATAGATTGAGAAGCACTTTATGAGTTCACAAGCATCTTTGCACTACCTAGAAAATCAGAAGCTTGTGATTTCTTCCTTCTTGAATGAAAACATGGAGTACAATAAATTGATGCAACTAATTTTGTTCCATTCATGCACAAAAAATTGGTATGCACAATTTAATGTGAAAGTTTAACTGATGCTTTTAATTACCATAGAATTCAACTAAACAGAAAAACAGTACATATTTTGGCCAAGGATTTGCAAAGGGTATCTAAAGGGAGTAAAAGGGCTAAAATGCTTTTCGGCCTAAACCCAAGTCATTTATTTATTCATGCTTGCTTAGAAATCTCTGATCTTGTGAATTTAGCAGTTAAAATATTCAAGTTAAAGCCACCTGTGGCAGATTCAAGTACAGGTGTTCACATGCAGGATCTACTTTTTGCAGAAGGCAGCCTGCAATCTCTACATCTTTTGCTTGCTAAGTATGCAGCAGTCAGTTCTTGTTTTTCAGATCTCAGCTGGGATTTGACAGTAGTTAATCCCCACAAAATCTGTCTTGCAGAACTCTTCATTGCCTTATGTGGCCTCTTGTAAGCAGTTTTTGAGGTCTACATGGTTGCCAAGCTTATGCTTGTACTTCTCCTGACAGCCTAAGTATCTTTATTTAACATAATGCCTTTGTTTAACTTTCTGTTGTCCCACAGTATTCACATCAATATCTCTCTCACCTCAGGAAATGTCCAACTATAAACATATGACATGGATAAACCTAAGTCTCTCCTTTGATCCCGAGAGACAATATACACTATATGCTTCATCATAGCCTAAGTTTTTTTTCTGTGATTTAGACTAGCCAGTAGACCAACTTTAACCGTCTCTGAAATTAACTACTCAAAACTACAAATATCCAAGTGAAAGGACAGGACCTTGAAAAATACATATTTATTACTCAGGTAATTTAGTAGTTACTAGTTATTGACTATAAGAACAGATATTTTCCAGGTCTGGAGAGATGGCTCTCCAGCACTGGCTTAAAGGGACTTTACAAATCAACAGGGCTTGCCTAGAAAAGATGGCACCTGAAGGAAGTAAGGTAAGAGAGGTCAAAATTGTTTTAGAAATCTTCTAATTGGCCCTAACTATACCCTCACTAGTGGAAAGCTAGTGAACAGCCCATGCTGGCCATTAAAACTGCTTGGAATGCAGCCTGTACTGCCTTGGGCCTTAAGGTCATTGGCTGTCCATTTCACGCCCTAAGCATCTCTTTGTGACGCTTGCCTATATAATTGTTGTGCTCCCTACAATAAACTGAGATGGGCTTGACCAGACTCCCTGTTTAGTCTGATTGTCTCCCCGGGAAGGGAGGCTGTGGGGCTAACAGCCCACTCACCTTTCCCTCATCCTCAGCATGAGAAATTCTCAAGAACCAGCCTGCAGGACGGAGCTGGGACTGAGAGAATTTCTCTGCACTGGCTGCTCTTGTGACCTGGGTACTGTTCCCAGCAGGCACATAGTGGATAAAACTATCCATAAATCCAGTTCCAAGGGATCTGGTGCCCTCTTATGACCTCTGCAGGCACTGTACAACAAGAGCAGACTTATATACATGCAGGCAATACACTCATACACATAAAATAAAAGCAATAAAAATTTCCTTAAAAACAAAACAAAACAGTGAATACTACATAACTTTATATTCACCTTCCCAAAGTTGAATGAGTAAAATTTGTCATGGCCAGAAGGTAAACTGAGGACCATCCACATAGATATGGATAAGAAATACTGCCATTAAGGTCTTGAGCGGAGGCTCAGCAGTTAAAAGAAATAGCTCTTCATGCAGACAACCTAGGTTCTGTTCCCAATACCCACATGGTGATTATCAACCATTGGTAACTCCAGTTCCAGGTAACCTAAGGCCTGCTTTCAGTGTCTGCAGGCATTATATTCATGTGGGTAAAGCAGTCATAAAAAACATAAACTAAACTAAACTAAACTGAAATAAAACAGAATAAAATAAAATAATAAAATAAAATATTTCTTTAGAGTTCTATCCTTGATGGAAATTGCTATGGCATTCAGGTATAAGAATGAAGGCCTCCTGTTCTACAAGAGTGAGGCATTCAGACCACTAAGGCAACTTCAAGAGGCTTGGGAATGATATAAAACAAACAAACAAACAAACAGAGCAACAACAACAAGCTTTTGGCATTAAAGTTAGAGGTATTTCAATCAGGTCAGGCAGCAACAGCCTTCCATTTGTTATATGTTTGGAAAAGTCAACAATGAAGTTGGCTGTGGAGAGGAGACAAGTTTTATTCCAAGGAAATGATCACTTTTCAATCCCCACACTTCATAACTGTCTTTCAAAAAACAAAATCAAACATATAACCACCAAGAGCAGCCACTTAATTTTTACTTATATTCAAAGGACATTTCCTAAAGTTAATGAAAACAAAATCACAGCAATGGATTGTTTAAGTGATGATCTAATTACTTCATGGAAAATTACCTTTCTTCCTTAAAACAGTGTGAGGCTGCCAAACCCACTGTTGTAGTGAGAGGCTTCATGCTATTTGGCTTCTGGGCTCCATCTGTGTCTGCCTGCATCTGCTTTCATCCTCCTCAAAGTCCTCTCTAAAGGAGCACAGAGAATCTGCAATTCATGTCAGGGCACCCAGCCAGATTAGAAGCTGCCAAATATCAACATCAGAGTTTGTGAGAAGAATTAAGTTACTTAAGCTCTCTCTGTAGTATAGCAAACGTGCTGCTCTATGAAAGGATATGCAGTTTGAGTCTGTATTTCTACCCTGCTGAGAGCAGGTAATTGAGAAGTGAACATATGAGCTTATAATGTGATTTGGACATTTTATAGTGACCTAACCTTTTCAAGAGCACTTCTCAGTGTCAGGTTTTGTTGTCAATAAATTTTAACCCATTTTATTCTGCAGTTATCACAAGATAATTTGGAAAGCAGAGTGTGAAAATCTGCACACAGTATATTTAGGAGAGTTTTGTGGTTCTTTAACTTTTATTTTTTTTTTATTGTTTATGTGTATGAATGTACTGTCTGCATGTAGGTTGGTGCACCCATGTCGTGCAGTGCCGTGGAGGTCAGAAGAGGGCGTCGGATTCCCATGGAACTGGAGTTAAAGACAGTTCTTAGCCACCTTGTGGGTGCTTGGAATCAAACCTGGATCCTTTGCAAGAGCAGTTGGTGCNCACCCTCTTCTGACCTCCGCGGCATTGCACGACACGGGTGCACAGACCTGCATGCAGACAGTACATTCATACACATACAAAAATAAATAATAAAAAAAAATTAAATTTAAAAAACTGCTTGGAATGCAGCCTGTACTGCCTTGGGCCTTAAGGTCATTGGCTGTCCATTTCACGCCCTAAGCATCTCTTTGTGATGCTTGCCTATATAATTGTTGTGCTCCCTACAATAAACTGAGATGGGCTTGACCAGACTCCCTGTTTAGTCTGATTGTCTCCCCGGGAAGGGAGGCTGTGGGGCTAACAGCCCACTCACCTTTCCCTCATCCTCAGCATGAGAAATTCTCAAGAACCAGCCTGCAGGACGGAGCTGGGACTGAGAGAATTTCTCTGCACTGGCTGCTCTTGCAGAGGACCTGGGTACTGTTCCCAGCAGGCACATAGTGGATAAAACTATCCATAAATCCAGTTCCAAGGGATCTGGTGCCCTCTTATGACCTCTGCAGGCACTGTACAACAAGAGCAGACTTATATACATGCAGGCAATACACTCATACACATAAAATAAAAGCAATAAAAATTTCCTTAAAAACAAAACAAAACAGTGAATACTACATAACTTTATATTCACCTTCCCAAAGTTGAATGAGTAAAATTTGTCATGGCCAGAAGGTAAACTGAGGACCATCCACATAGATATGGATAAGAAATACTGCCATTAAGGTCTTGAGCGGAGGCTCAGCAGTTAAAAGAAATAGCTCTTCATGCAGACAACCTAGGTTCTGTTCCCAATACCCACATGGTGATTATCAACCATTGGTAACTCCAGTTCCAGGTAACCTAAGGCCTGCTTTCAGTGTCTGCAGGCATTATATTCATGTGGGTAAAGCAGTCATAAAAAACATAAACTAAACTAAACTAAACTGAAATAAAACAGAATAAAATAAAATAATAAAATAAAATATTTCTTTAGAGTTCTATCCTTGATGGAAATTGCTATGGCATTCAGGTATAAGAATGAAGGCCTCCTGTTCTACAAGAGTGAGGCATTCAGACCACTAAGGCAACTTCAAGAGGCTTGGGAATGATATAAAACAAACAAACAAACAAACAGAGCAACAACAACAAGCTTTTGGCATTAAAGTTAGAGGTATTTCAATCAGGTCAGGCAGCAACAGCCTTCCATTTGTTATATGTTTGGAAAAGTCAACAATGAAGTTGGCTGTGGAGAGGAGACAAGTTTTATTCCAAGGAAATGATCACTTTTCAATCCCCACACTTCATAACTGTCTTTCAAAAAACAAAATCAAACATATAACCACCAAGAACAGCCACTTAATTTTTACTTATATTCAAAGGACATTTCCTAAAGTTAATGAAAACAAAATCACAGCAATGGATTGTTTAAGTGATGATCTAATTACTTCATGGAAAATTACCTTTCTTCCTTAAAACAGTGTGAGGCTGCCAAACCCACTGTTGTAGTGAGAGGCTTCATGCTATTTGGCTTCTGGGCTCCATCTGTGTCTGCCTGCATCTGCTTTCATCCTCCTCAAAGTCCTCTCTAAAGGAGCACAGAGAATCTGCAATTCATGTCAGGGCACCCAGCCAGATTAGAAGCTGCCAAATATCAACATCAGAGTTTGTGAGAAGAATTAAGTTACTTAAGCTCTCTCTGTAGTATAGCAAACGTGCTGCTCTATGAAAGGATATGCAGTTTGAGTCTGTATTTCTACCCTGCTGAGAGCAGGTAATTGAGAAGTGAACATATGAGCTTATAATGTGATTTGGACATTTTATAGTGACCTAACCTTTTCAAGAGCACTTCTCAGTGTCAGGTTTTGTTGTCAATAAATTTTAACCCATTTTATTCTGCAGTTATCACAAGATAATTTGGAAAGCAGAGTGTGAAAATCTGCACACAGTATATTTAGGAGAGTTTTGTGGTTCTTTAACTTTTTTTTTTTATTGTTTATGTGTATGAATGTACTGTCTGCATGTAGGTTGGTGCACCCATGTCGTGCAGTGCCGTGGAGGTCAGAAGAGGGCGTCGGATTCCCATGGAACTGGAGTTAAAGACAGTTCTTAGCCACCTTGTGGGTGCTTGGAATCAAACCTGGATCCTTTGCAAGAGCAGTTGGTGCTCTTAACCTCTGAGCCATATCTCCAGCCCCAAGAGAGTTTTGTGGTTATCTGTATATCCGTTATAATTAATTTCCCCTGGACAGCAAAAGTGATGGTATCTTTCTCTTCAATAGTCTGTGGGGAGATTTATCTTTCTACTTCTAAGATGGTTTTAGAAGGATTTGTGGGTTTTTTTTTAATAATCTAAAATTTGAGAAAGCAAATCATATGAAATATCCATGGACTTCTTATTGGCTGAAGCCTTTGCTGAATGTTTTGAAAGTTATTTTTTTTTCCATGAGCAAAAGGTAATAGTAGTATATCTCACATGTTTGCTTTGAAGCTTAAATGATTAATGAATGAAAATAGTTGCAACTATTTTCAGGCCCATTCCAACTCTGCCTCGAAATAAGTAACATTATCATTAAGTAGCATATTTTCACTCTGAGATGGTGACAGCATATGTTTCTGATTCCTACACTCAGGAAACAAAGAGAGGTGTATTTGGGGGATACAGAGACCAGCCTCTACTACATTCTGGTTCTACAAAGAGACACTTTCTCAAACAAACAAATGAATGAACAAACAATAAATAAATAGAATATAAATGTGTTTTCAATGTTTATGATAATTTGTACTTTGAAAAAATGTTCCCATGATCCATGTGAACATTATTATTATGTCATAAAAGAACAAATTAAAATGTATAAAATTAAGGCTATGCATGGTGACATATGCCTTTAATTCCAGCACTCTGGAGGTAGAGGCAAGAACATCTCTGTGAGATTGAGGCCAGCCTGCTATACAGAGTGAGTTCCAGGCCAGTTGTGGCTACCCAAGACTGTCTCAAAAAGATCAATCAAACAAAATCCAATTCTTAAACTTAAATAAAAATTGTAACTGACAGAACTAACAAAGTTCTGTGATCATTCCAGTCATCTTGATACTAGAATATGATCAGATGCCTAGGATTTTGAATGCAAATCTGACTCTATTGATCCTCAATGGAGGAAGCATAGCATCTTCAGTAAATGGTGCTGGCAAAATTGGATCACCATCTGTAGAAGAACAAAATTAAACCCCTATCTCTAGCCCTGTACAAAAATAAACTCCAAGTGGATCAGAGGTCTCAACGTGAAGCCTGAAACCCTGAAGGTGATAGAAGAAAACGTTGGCAATAACCTATAAGACATAGGTGTAGGAACAGACTTTCTAAATCAGACAGCAGCCAAACAGGAAGCAAGGTCAACAGTTGACAAATGGGACTGCATAAAACTCAAAAGCTACTGTACAGTGAAAGAAACAATCAAAGAGGTGAAGAGAAAACCCACAGAGTGGTAAGAAATCTTTACCAGTGACACATCTGACAGAGCATTAGTGTCAATAATATATAAACTACTCAAAAAACAAAGAAGACAAATGATCTACTCAAAAGATGGAGTAAAGAGCTGAACAGAGTCACCAGTGAGGAATTAAAGATGGCTGAGAATCATCTTAAAAAGGGTTCATCATCATTAATAATTAGTGTAATGACTTTGATGTAATGTAATGTAT
Source organism: Rhizomys pruinosus (assembly GCA_009823505.1). Taxonomy (NCBI): domain Eukaryota; kingdom Metazoa; phylum Chordata; class Mammalia; order Rodentia; family Spalacidae; genus Rhizomys; species Rhizomys pruinosus. The sequence goes on along the minus strand of VZQC01014048.1, from coordinate 208,132 downwards.
GTAATGTAATGTATGATGTGATGTAATGTAATGATGTAATGTAATGCATTACATCACCCAAGTTAAGTCCTATCCATTCACTCATTTGAATTCAGATGTCCTTCTGTGCAAATATATCCACTGGAGATTAGTCAGTTCATTAATAAATCTTAAGAAAGGCATGTTCTTCCTCTTTCAGAAGTAATCAGTATCCAGTAGTTCTCAGTCCAAGGCCAAATTAAAACAACTCTCAGATATCATCTCACTCCAGTACAGCTAGCTAAGAACAAGAAAACAAAAGACAACAGATGCTGGAGGGGTTGTGGGGAAAGGGGAACACTCATCCACTGCTGATGGGAAGGTAACCTTGTACAACCACTATGGAAAGCAGTGTGGAGAGCCCTTAAAAGACTTGGTATGAGCTTACCACCTGACCCTGTTATAACACTCATGGCTATATACCCCAAAGACTCATCCTACCGCAAAAATACATGCACATCCATGTTTATTTCAGCTCTCTTCACAATAGCGAAGGGCTGGAACCAACCCAAATGCCCCTCAACAGACGAGTAGATGACAAAAATGTGGTACATCTACAAGATGGAGTACAATTCAGCAGTAAAGAAAGATGGCATTATGAACTTTGCAGGTAAATGGATGGAGCTCAAAGTCATTACACTGAGTGAAGTAACACAGTCCCAGAAAGACAAATGGAGAATGGTTTCCCTCATTTGTGGATGCTAACACCAAGTCCCCCAGACGAAAGGCAAGCTGAATGACATTATTATTATATTTCTGTTTATCTGAAAGCAGGTATGTTGTTATAATGTGAATCTCTCAATGGGCTCTAGAATCTACCCACCAATTATTTTCATACTCTGTAATTACTGTATATGGGTGAAGAGTATGCATATTTTAGAGTAATATGAAATTAATGGAGGAAAATGTGAAATCCTAAGCATAAAAATGATTGAGAGAAAGATGCAAGACAGTTATGGCAGAATGCATGATTTGGGATGGGATGGGGTGGGGTGGGGGAAAGGGATGGGGGAATATGCCTGAACAGAAATGAAAACTGATGTATGAAATACACAAAACATCAATAAATTAAAAAAATAAATGTTGAATGAAATGCATAAAAGTTCAATAAAAATTAAGAAAAAAATCAAATTTTCATATTTGCAATTAAGTGAGGCTGTAGACTAAAAGTGAGATGCACAAAATGACTGTTATTCTAAATAAATTGGTTACAAAAATTTAAATAAAGAAAACTAATTATGGTAATGTCCAGCTATTCTCGGCCATTCATTTTTAATTGGCTTTGACAGAGAACCAGAGATTGATCTATCAATCTATCTATCTATCTATCTATCTATCTATCTATCTATCTATCATCTTTTTGAAACCCAGCTAGGGTGATACTTAATTGAGTGAAACTCCTTAAAGAAACTAGCACATTTCCTTCTTTAAATTTATTTAAGGTTTCTTTTTATTACTATTTTAATTGAACATTTGTACATTTCATGCAATTGTTCCTAATCAAATTTAATCCCCCATGACATAACCCCTGTCAGACTCATGCATTACATCACCCAAGTTAAGTTCTATCCATTCACTCGTTTGAATTCAGATGTCCTTCTGTGCAAATATATCCACTGGAGATTAGTCAGTTCATTAATAAATCTTAAGAAAGGCATGTTCTTCCTCTTTCAGAAGTAATCAGTATCCAGTAGTTCTCAGTCCAGGGCCAGCAGCCCTCCCCTGTCCCCTCAACCTCAGTCATCTCCAGTAGTTCACATATGAAAGCTTCCATCCATAAGCCTCTGCTTCCCTGTATTCATGCACCAGCCCTGGCTCCTAAACCTTGAGACAAGACCTTTTGTAGCCTTGGTTGGCCTGAAAATTGGCATGCAGATCAGGCTGGCCCTGAACAATCAGTGTTCTCTGTCTCTGTCTACTCAGTGATGGGAACAGGCAAACAAAATCATGTCAGCCTAAAAACTGACAGATTTATATTTTCATGTTCTGGAACATATGTTGGAGAGAAAGACTCTGAGTCTAACACATTTGTAGAATACAGCATAAATATTAAGGGTTGAAAGAGTGGAAGAATAATTTTTAAAAAATAAGAACAGGAGCTGGAGAGATGGCTCAACAGTTAAGAGCCATTGGAATTCTTGCAGAAGAGCAGGATTTGATTCCCAGCACCCACAGGGTGGCTAATAACCTCCATAACTCCAGTTCCAGTCAGGAGAATCAGATGTCCTTTTCTGATCCCTGTCCTTTTCTGATCCCTGTGAGTATTGCAAGATATGGTTGGACTTGCATACATGCAGGCAATATGCTCATACACATAAAATAAAATATTAAATAAAGTATAATTTAAAAAGGAGGAAGAACAGGGGGCTGGAGAGATGGCTTAGCGGTTAAGAGCGCCGACCGCTCTTACAGAGGACCCGGGTTCGATCCCCAGCACCCACATGGTGGCCGAGAGCCGTCTGAAACTCCAGTTCCAGGAGAACTCCAGTTCCAGGGGAATCCGAGATCCTCTTCTGACCTCCGCGGCATTGCACGACAGGTGCACAAACCTGCATGCAGACAGTACATTGATACACATACCGAAATAAATAAAATTTAAAAAAAATTATTAAAAAAGGAGGAAGAACAGCTTCATTTACAGGAGAAATAAAATGTAACTTTTCATAGTTACCGACATAACTGAAATGATTTTATAGATGGAACACTGAATCTGACATCTTCCCTTCAATGCAGGGGCAATGGCAGAGTCTGACTAAGTATCTTGCTTAAGTCCATATGATTGTTTATCCAAGATGTCCCTCAGGGAGATTTGTTGAATTTTAGAAATGTCATATCCAACTACTTTGATTGATAGAAATATTTATTTCACCTCAAATACTTAACATCTAAGATCCTTCATTTATTAGTGTCTGTTTGCAGGATTTATCCAAATCAGAAAAAATAAAACTTTTTTCATTATTTGCTTTAGCTAATCTAATATTTAGTCCTATAATCCAGTGGTTCAAATTTCATGTCTATGTCTCACAAATAATTTTTTGTCTTTCTAATATTCTCAAGATAATTCTGATTCTTGGTTATTTAAGCATTTCTTTAGAAAATTGGAAAAGAAACAGGTGTCAATGTTGAGCAGATGTATCTATAATTGAGAATTCCAACTACATGAGATGAGGGGTGAAGAAAATGGTGCAGTTTGAAAAGTACAGAGAACAGTCCTACATGATTCAAATGTTATGGCTGCATTAACTTAAACATGGTAACAGAAGTTCCCAAATATAACTGCACTTTACATTGACCATTTTATAGGGATGATTAACTGATGAGAATTTCAATAAATGTGGAATTTTGTATTTCCAGTCTAATTTCAATTTATGTTGGTCCATCTTTACCTAACAGCTATTCTTTGATATCCACTGTGTCTGACTTCCCATCCTTGTGACTATTAAGTAAACTTTCTGAAATGTGTTAACAGAATATTAACATTCATCAATCAGAAGGCTAAAAATGTTGTCAGATAGCATCTGAACTCTATAGCAGAAATTTCCCTGCTTGATGTAATTTAATGTTTCAAGAAAACTTTTTGAAAAGTTCCTTTATTTATAGTTTTACTGTTCCCTTACTATAATTTTTTATGACAAGTGTACTACCTTGGTACATGAGTTTGTGCTGACATGAATCTGTTTACTAGGGCATGGTCACTCATATTTGGGTAGAGTATGAACTATTTCTCCTTTGAAGGGGAGTTGTTGCCTGAAGTTTGTAAGAATATCTAACTGAGAGTATCACACTGTCAAGTAGGGAAAATCTTAGAGAGTATTAACTGAAAACACTCTAAAAAATCAATGACTACATGTATATAAAGGGTAGAGAGAAGTCAGTTGCAGCCACTAAATTTGACTGTGATAAGCACTGTAATAATGGTTGTAGGAAAAAAAAAAACAGGGAAAAAGAGTCACTTGTTGCAAGACTTGAATAAACAGGTACAATTTAGTAATATAACTTGGCAGAGTGAATAAATGAAGGAAGTAGTGTGAGGAAAATTAAAGGAGGCAGCAAAAACAGTAAGCACTTCAGTAATCAAGACCAAATAGAATTCTAAAATGGCCCATTCTTTCCACAGATCATAAACACATGAATTTCATGTCATCCTCACCTGGAATGAACAACAAATTGGCCTGATTTTTGAGTCTGTTTTTATTTTTTTATGCATTGCTTTCTTTTTTAAAATTGTGCTGTTTTGATAATCTAATCCTGTCTGTATAATAATGGTCATACACACTCCTTATTTCTTACCCTCATCTTCTTAGGACTTACAGGTATGTTATCAACATTTGCATTTTTTAGATCATTGGAGATAGCAATGACCCACAAATTCCCAGATTTCTTTTATGACAGTTGGTGGCATGAGTGTGAATTATTATAAGTAAGAAAATCAACACCTTTCTACCAAAGACAGATTGTCTTAAGTAGAACAGTTATGAAAAATAGGAAAAAAATCAAGCCCAAACCTAACAACAGATGTTGCTGTTTCTGCCAAATATTGGTCTGTCTCTAAACCCCATTCCTGGAGAACTATATAAGTTAATCAACAGAATATAATTTTATTTAAAAAGTTTGTACTGATAATTTCTCTCCATGGAATATGACTTCTTGGAAAAAAATCTAAATCACTAATATAGGATTTGCACTCAAAAGTGCATGTAACTTTGTCTTTTGACAAAGAAATTGTTGACATAGAATTATATTTTATTTTCCTCAGTTAAATTGATTACAATATTCCCTAAGTACTGTTTTCTGTGAGTACATTGGAGATTATTTGAAAAGTTCCTTGTTTGAGAATACTTTCACAGGCATTCTTTAAGCCTAACTTTTCCCTTATAAGCTTGTAAAATTAATAAGGAATGTACTAAATATAAATATGTTGATAAAATAATAACAACTGAAAGACAGACTGAGAAAAATCCACATATGTATAAATATTTATATAGAAAGACTTTTGTATATTCATAGATATGCATTTAGGTATTTGGAGTTGTACTCTAAAATATATATGATGTATAAGAGATATGTTATTGAAAGTGGTTTTTACAGATTTACTATTCACAAATTATGCAAAGCTTGAATGATTCAGCTTTTTGAGGGGAAGGAATATACATTGTAGTTAAAAATCTTTAATTCATAAACTCATTCCCCTGGGATTACGAAGAAACAGTATTTAAATATACAGTATTAGAAATTTCCTCCCTGTAACAAAGTCATTCAACAAATATTCATTGTTGCTGTTGTATGTCAGTTGTTAGACTTATAAGTGGGCATACAAATGTCATATGCCCTACATACATTGCTTACAGTATTGTGAATGTGGACAAAAAGTTCTGTGTGCTTGTGCAAATTACAAGATTTAAGATCTTGATGACACTATGAAAGGATTTCTGCACAGATTTGGATTTAATAGTTTTTATGAAATAAATGGTTAAAAAAGGCATGGAAGAAAGTTACATAAAATTCTTCCACATGAAATTTTTGTCCATGCATTTTGAATGGTTGACCACATTTTTTAAATCAAAGCTTGAGAAAAATTACCTTTAATATAGTTTGAGAGTTTACTATATTAACATTGGAGCAATGTATTAGAAAATAAATATGAATAAATCATTGCAATTATGATTCTTAAAGTCCATTGTACATAATAGGTGCAAATGAACAGAAGAAATTGTGATCAAATAATTATTATGGAGATTTTTATAGGAAATTTAATGTTATCATATCAATTTAGTATAACAGTTGTGTCCTCAATGATGACCTAGAAAAAATGTTTTTCATAGCCACTTGGATTCTAAATCCTGAATCGAGGTCAGACATATGGCTGACTAAGAGCCACATACCAGGTGAAGGAAACTTTAGAGAAAACGTAAAGAATTAAAAGATGCTAGGGCAGCCCAACGCATTGAAGAAAGCATATTTACAAAGTGGTATGAAGAAGAAAAGGGGAGATTACACTTTTCTGAAGAATGAGAAAAGTGGGCAGATTTACAGAGACCTCCATGTCTGTGGCTGAATCCTGAAGCACTACACTACATCCAGGAATGACAAGTTCACTGTCACATTAACAAACTAGGTATTCCACCCATCTATTTTGCATAACTTGAAAGTGAGCCTGCCTTTCCAGGAGTGGTTCCATGACCAGATGACTGGGGGTCCTATGACCACATGATTAACCAGTGAAAAAGGAAAGGTAGATTTTTCAGCAGATATACTACAGATTTTATAGTTTACCCAGCAATGTTATGGAGACTATTTAATACTCCATCAGTATCTGTGAAAAATCTATTGTATAAATAAGGAAATACTATTAATCAGAAGTCTCTACAATTCTGCTAATATTTAAGAATAACTCTTGAAGGGAATTCTACATTTCCTGCCGTCTCCTATGAAAAACAGATATTTTAATATTACTATTATATTTTTCCAAAGTCTTCAGAAGAAAATATAACAGATTTTTTTCCAAAGAAACATGATATTTATGCCTTAGACAATTTGAAAGTTAGAATGAATCAGTGACTTTGAATATTTGACTTTGGGTTTATTCATAAAGTCCAAGAAAATATGATTTTATGAAGTATGTTGTATTGAGGGATATGAATAATTCTATGTTTGTATGCTTGAATGCAATAAAGACAAATATATGAGATAAAATATATTTAAACATGTACAAGAAAATATACTTTTGGAAGCACTAATATTTTGTGGAAGATTTGTACACTGTGTTCTAAAAAAATTGATTATATCAGAATAGACCTCTCAAAGAAAACTATTAAAAATTCTTCATATAAACTTATAGAATGAGTTCACAGAGTCAGCACACAAGTCCAGATTAATCAAATCTGATATTTAATTTCACTAAAGTTGAGACTAACATTTCATACTGCATAGAACTTGGTACTAAAGGTGAAGTTTGCTGATATTTATATAATGCATATTATAAATCTAGTATTACAAGTATAGGTCTGTTTACACAGACTCATTTGGTATGTTTAACAGTTTCAAGCCTTTCTGTTAATTCTCATTTCTATTGTAAATGTGAACAGTATTAAGTGTTTGAGTCTACAACTGAGTATAAGATTTCTGGGTCTTATGAACAAATAAGAAATAAATTTGTGAAGTTCTTCCTGAAGTGCCTGAGTTAGTGCAGGTGTTTCATATTCTCTGAAATTCTAACTTATCTTAAGGTTCTGAGCTCTTAAAAATCGCTCTTTGACTTGGGAGGCAGAAGCAGGCGGATCTTTGAGAGTTCAAGTCCAGCCTGATCTACAGAGTTAATTCCAGGACAGCTGGGACTACGGGGATACCCTGTCTAGAAAAGACCAAAAAACAAAAATCACTCTTTGAGGTATGACTGGTATGAATAATAGGTGGAAATTTGTTCCTATATTTAGGCGCACAAGTTGATAAGTTTGTAGAAGAGCTCATACTGCTGTTCCCCCTACTCATCCTTTGACATGCAGAGTCCTTACACCCATAGACTTTTCAATGCTTTACTTGTTAATTTTCATATTCTGTGATAAAACATAGGACCATAAGCAACTTCAGAGTGTTTGGGTAAACATAGTGGATGTGATGTTAGTAGATAATAGGATGGACCTATCACATCTTGAGATACATTAAACAGAGAGTAAAGAAAAGGAACCTTAGGATGATAAAAAAAAAAAAAATGTGAGGGGCACGACTTCAGGGACCTGGCCATTCAGGTAGGACCCTATCTCTCAAAGTTTCTACTACCTCCAAAACAACCCCCAGCTCATTTGGCCAGCCAAATTTTCAAACACTTGATCTTGTAAGAGAGAGTTTTAATAGAAGTATTCACAAATATGTTTTATTTCACTCTGTCTCTACATAAATACCACTTTATAACCACTTTATAACAGAGCTTCTACTTGCTCTAATCTCCATAACAGAATCTTTATATTTTCTGCCTAGCTTGTTTACTTCTTTGTCCATTAAGAAATTTTATTAATATGCTTAGAAAACATATAAAAGTAAACAATAAATATAAACTGTATGCTGTTCATTTGTCATGAAGTTCCATATGGACATGTTTGTGTCTATTTTGGTCAAATTTTGTAGAATAGTTATTAATGAAATTTGGTAACTAATGAAAATTTTTTATTTTATTAGATTATCAATAGATGGTTTTATAGGTATGACATCTTAAATACCGGAAATTTTTTTTCTTTTTTTTTTTTTTTTTTTTTTTTTTTTTTTTTTTTTTTTTTTTTTTTTTTTTTTTTTTTGTCGTTTTGATACAGGGTCTCACTATAGCCCCATCTGGCCTGGAACTCACTCTGCAGACTAGTATGGCCTTGAATTCACAGAGATCTACCTTCCTCTGCCTCCCAAGTGCTGGGATTAAAGATGTGCACCACCATGCACAGCGATCCTGGGAATGTTAAGAGACACTGACAATACTATAAAATATAGCGAATATTGCATGTAAATTTTTAAAATTTAGTTTCTAAAATACAAAGTCTTGCTCTGTTACAGATATTCACATTTCCTTCTGTTCTAAAGCACTCCCAAATAGAATAATTATGTATTTACATATAATTCTTATTATTCATTTTATCATTCTATTTTTGTCAATACACTTGATTTGTAAGGTAGACTTCATTAGCAAATTTAATAATGATGATATCAATCTTTCATGATTAAATCACATATTAGATCATTTATATATGTATATAATTTCCCATCAAATATGGTTATTTTACATCATTCTCCTGAATATTCAAAGCATATCATTCCAATATAGATGATTTTTAGGGTACTCCACACAAGGATTTTCTTTCCCAGTGTTTACAAATGTAGTTTGTTTGCAAAAAGAACACAATCTCGGATCAATTCACAGCAGCATTTTACCTGTCAAAGACTAAGAACAAACCACAGAGCAAAACTGATGGTGCTGTACATCTGTGCACCCAGCATTTCATGGCCCAAAGCCACTAGGCTCTTTTCTGCATGACCGACTGACTAATTGCTGTACTTGGCCTTTTCTATTCTCTTCAATTAATGCAATGCACAATTGCACATAGCAACAGAGTCACCCATACAGAACAGAGTCTGGGCCAAAATTAGGCTCTAAATCCCAGAAGCACCTGTTACAAATATAAAGTATCCAGATGGTCTAGTCTTTGTTGGAAAGTGTCAAGCCTTGACTTATCTGTCTTTCTTACTTTTGGTTTAAGGTCAAAAACATGATATGTTAGAAGCAGAGAACCAAATAAAAATCAGAAAAAGAAATATGTAGGATTAATGTAGAAACTTCCCAGTTTGTTTATCTAAATCTTTAGTGCCCAGTGGAGATCATTGTTATCATTTCCTAAGCATGCAAATGGGATTAGACCATGATTACATGGCAAGCTGCCTTATAATTAGATAGATTTATTTAAGCACAGCTGTAAATTGTAAAAAAAAAAAGTGGAATATTTGGTGATTGCAAATTCATCAGTGTGTGTATTCAAACTTTAGTCTTCAATCAACTTCATTGTGTTGATTTGTTTGAAATTCTAGAAAATGCAAATAATACCCTATTATATATCAGCTTTTGTTTTCATTTATTTAATCACATACCAAAGAAAATGATTACATTGTGATTATATTTTTTTTCAAGGTGACCTTTAAATTATATATATATATATATATATATATATATATAGTAATTATCGCTGTTTTTTCTTCCTTTCTGAATGACACATATTTAAATGTTCTCTCACATGCATGATTCTTCATCATAACAATATAAAATCTTAGTCAACATTCTATGTGATTAGTAAATGTTATAAAGGAAGTTAATGAGTCCAAATTATGAATCCTGAATGATTCATAGAAAATGAATGATTCATGGAAAATTCATGGCAAATTCCTCTTGAAACTGTATTTGGAATTCTTTGTAAGTAATGAAAGAGTTATTTCTCAAGAATATCTATATTGTTTATTTATTTTAAACATTAATTTCTCAATTATTGCAACAAATAAAGTAAAGTGGACTTTATTTGTGTGTCTATTGCCAAATCTGCACTTTTATTTAAAAACACAAATTTATATATAATATATTAGTATATATATATAATAAACTGATATATGTATATGTATATATTATTATATATTATTCGTAGCTATATCTACTACCACACTGGTTGAATATGAACATAGTCGCAAACCACTTGTATTTATTAGATCATCTGTTACCACCTATGATATTTTCTTTTTTTTCTTGTACTTAATTGTGTTTTATTTAGTAATACAGGTAATTTTTAAAGGACAGCAGAGTTTTTTTTTTTTTCTTATAAAAATTATCAACAATTGCTGGTAACATTAATTTTGCAAGAATATAGAGAGCCTAAGAAATGCTAAATCTATCTGGAAAAATTATATACTGTACTGAAGTTTATTAAAATTTTAAGCAGTAAGATTACAGTATCCACTGATACTGAACTGCTTAGATTAACACATTATTCACTTTCTAAACTAACATAAAAGAGCTTGAAAGATTTAAAAGGTAGTCTACTTAAATATAATATATTCATATATATGTACATTTATAAGTAATTATGTTCTTACATAGAGGGAACTAATTGACCTAATCAATTAGTATTCTTGAACTGAAAATTGTATATGTTTCCAGTTTTAATTATTATTTTTAAATTGTTGTCATCATATTTGTATCTGTACCTTTCATACAATGGTTTCTAGTCAAATTTAGCACACTGCCATGGACTCCCAACAAGCCTCATAAGTATTTTTGAACGATTTCTATAGACAGAATAATACCCCGATGAAAAAAGCCCCAATAAAGGGGCGTGTAGCATGGCAATCACAGCAGCGGTTAAGAAAGCGCCGAACCGCTCTTTGTCAGCAGGAACCCCGAGTTTGATTCCCCCCAGCAAGCCACCAATGGGCGGACCGAGAGCCGTCATGAAACTCCAATTCCAGTCAGGAGAACTCCCAGTTCCAGGGGAGTCCACGCCCTCTTTGCTTCTGACCTCCGCGGCATTGCACGACACGGGTGCACAGACTTGCATTCAGACAATACATTCATACACATATGGAAATAAATAAAATTAAAAAAAAAATTAAAAAAAAAAGCCAATAAAGGAAGAAATATTTATTATGTATTTTTTTTTAATAAAAGGTAGAATTTATTTGAGCTTATGATTGATGGCTCCAGGGAATTAGAATCCATTGTGGTGGGAGGCATGGCGGCTGGATCTGGAGCAGCAAACCGAGGGTCACATCTCCCAATAAGCACAGGAAGCAGAGAGAGAGCAACTGTAGACCACGAGGCTTGTTAAACTCATTAAGCCTGCCACCAATAACGTACTTCCTCTAGCACAGCCACATCTTCTAAGACCTCCAAAAACAGTGCCGCCAACTGGAGACAAATGTCTGAATACTTACAGCCTGTGGGGGACACTCATTCAAACCACCACACCTGGAATTTTTTTTTAATTCTTTTTATTATGTCTTATTTTTTAAATCTGTATTTTTATTGATATTTTGTGCAGTTCATAAAAAGATCTTAATGATTTTTATATCCTATCCCCCATATGCACACCCTCCTGGGCCCCATCACCAGATATCATGCCTTCTATCATATATGTTAAGGCATATTGACTCAAGTTACTCTGAACAGACATCCTTCAGTGCAAGTTCATCATTTGGGGTTGAGTCAGCCTATCTAGAGTCTTAAAGATCAACTGTCCTGTACCGCACAGCAATCAGCTGCCAATAGTACTTTAACTAACATTGGGACCTACCACCCATTTCTACAGTTCTGTGCTCAGATGTTTGTTTTCCTGAGTTTACATGGGTCTTGTGCATGCTGACACCATTGTCATGAGTTCATATGAACAAGAACCCAGCAGCCTTTAAGACTCGATGGTCAGGTACCTTTCGTCCTGGCTCTTGAAATCTCATGCTTCGTGTATGTAGTTCAGTATAACAGAGAAGGGCTGGAGGTAGAAACAGCTTGCTATGGTTGCATAAGCATGAAGCTGTTTGCCTACTTATTTGGCGAAAAGTTATGGAGAGGGACTTGGGCCAAAATTATTTCCAGACTGTCATCTTTAAGCATACCACTATTGTTTCTTCTGTATCCACTAACAGGGCATCAGTTCCTCAGTTCACCTTCAGCTGGTCGGGCACTGAGACACAAGCGGAGGCAGGGATGTGGAGGGAAGGAATTCAAGATGAGCCCAACCAAGGCAGATCAAAGAAAGGAATCACCTGGACCAATTGCAAGACAGGGAACAAACTTATTTATTAGCAGGATTTGGGGGTCTTATATACCAATATTTGGCAGGCTTCCTGTTTATGGGAGTTGCCATCAGCTCCACTAGGCTCTTAGATAAGGCAGGAATGTGATGCCTTAATGGGACACGTTTTGGCAGAGTCCTCAAAACAGAGCTGCAAGGCTGGTCTAACAATTTGGTGAGGGGGAGTGCGGGGTTTGGTTAGAACCCTTGCCTTTGTAGGTAATAGGATTAAAAAGCCAGGGCTCCTTAGTACTCCAGCCAAATGAGATATTAAGCCCCAAACACCACCATCCACATCACTTAGAAAACCAATTCTTCCCCACCATCCCCTCAAACTTAAAAGTTCCACATCCTCCCCAAACTGTCTATCCAAACTCATAATCTTGTGGAAGACAATTAACATTCAAACTTTAACAAAACTTAATCCTTTGTTCAGAAATTTATTGTTGAATTACCAATATTATGTAAGTACTGACCTCTTTAAGTTTCACATTAATAGTGAGCCTATATCTTAACATAATAAAAACGTTATGAATTCTGTATGGAAAAGCTTATTAAAATTTCAATTTATATAAAATCAGGTGCGTGTTCATTTTTATTTTATTGTTAAGAATATTATATATATATATATATATATATATATATATATTTTAAAATATATAAATAAACATGCTTTTAGGCATATTCCTTGGTATTTGAGATAAATTAAAAGTAGGGTGGCCTCAAAAATTTCTTATTGATGACAAGATACGGCCTGATCCCATCCAGCCTAGCAGGAATTATTTCTTCCACAAATTCATTATGAAAGTAAATAGAAAAGACTGACAAAGTATGTTATAACATGTGGAAGTTTTCAGATTCTCAATTGTGAAAAGGAATTTCCATAATTTGGGAATATGTGGTTCAGATGTGTAAGAGGCATTTGAGTTTGCCTTTCTTAAAATATGGTTGGGGCTGGAGAGATGGCATAGTGGATAAGAGCGCCGACCACTCTTCAGGAGGACCCGGTTCGATCCCCAGCACCCCACCATGATGGCTAAGAACCGTCGAAACCTTCCACATTCCAGGATAACTCCTAGTTCCAGGGGAATCCGACACCCTCTTCTGACCTCCGCGGCATTGCACGACATGGGTGCACAGACTTGCATGCAGACAGTACATTCATGACACATACAGAAATAAATAAAATATTAAAAAAAAAAACACAAAATTTCTTAAAAAAAATATGGTTGGAAAGAGAAATTGAAGTAAACCTGGGTGTTACTCAGTTGAAAAAAAAAAATTGTTTCAGTGCTCTTTCATGAGGAAAGTCACTGATGAGATGGTAACTAGGTTTAGGTACCAAAGTTTTACTATGAACTTAAAATATGCTCAGGGAATCAGTTTCTGACACATTGTACACTCCAGAGTATTAAAATGATCTCCTGTTTAGTGTCTGTAAATTAGTGGTCACTTAGCATTGAATAAAATTCTTTCAGGGAACGATGTCATACAGAGCCTCAAATTATCTTCTTTGATATAAGTATATAATGAAAACTTGATGAATAAGATTATATGATCAGTCACATACACATACAAAAATAAAGTACAGGCTGGAGAGATAGCCTAGCGGTTAAGAGTGCCGACGCTCTTGCAGAGGACCGGGGTTTGATCCCCAGCACCCACATGGCGGCTGAGAACCGTCTGTAACTCCAATTCCAGGAGAACTCCAGTTCCAGGGGAATCCGAGACCCTCTTCTGACCTCTGCGGCATTGCACGACACGGGTGCACAGACCTGCATGCAGACAATACATTCATACACATAATAATAATAATAATAATAATAATAATAATAAAACAAACAAAAAAAAGTACAAAAAAGTGAGACACATAATATTAAACAAAACATACACAGTAAAATACATAGCGAGAGCAAAGCAAGTGATGCCAATATGAATCACAAAACTTTAAACAACTTAGAACACTTGATCTGGTAAAAGAATTAAAATTAGGGGCTGGAGAGTTAGCCTAGTAGTTAAGAGCACCAACTGCTCTTGCAGAGGACCCGGGTTCAATCCCCATCACCCACATGGTGGCTGAGAACCATCTGTAACTCTAATTTCAGGAGAACTCCAGTTCCAGGGGAATCTGAGACCCTCTTCTGACCTCTGCGGCATTGCACGACATGGGTGCACAAACCTATGTGCAGACGGTACATTCATACACATACAAAAATAAATTAAAAAAAATAAAAACAAAAGAATTAAAATTAAATATTGAGAACTTTAGCAAAAAGGAATGAGTAAATATCAAAGACACATATTGAAACATAATCATGTACTTAAAATGTATATGAATCCATTAAAATTATGACATATTGGGCTGGAGAGATGGCCTAGCGGTTAAGAGCATTGACTTCTCTTGCAGAGGACCCGGGTTTGATCCCCAGCAACCACATGGCGGCTGAGAACTGCCTGTAACTCCAATTCCAGGAGAACTCCAGTTCCAGGGGAATCTGACACCCTCTTCTGACCTCTGCGGCATTGCACAACACAGGTACACAAACCTACATGCAGACAGTACATTCATACACATAAATAAATAAATAAAATTAAAAAAAATTATGACATATGTATAATTCGAAGGTCATCCTTGTTACTTTTAGATTCTGTATCTGTGAATTTTCTTACTGGTTAAATTGATTTGTGGTGATTTCATAGTAATTAAGTGTCCCTATTAAAAGTAGAACCCCCAATGTCTTCCTTCTCCTCATTCTCACCTCATAATGTGTATACAGTCTCCCCATAATAGTACAGGTAGGAAACAAGTAATTCCACTGCCTGAAACAGTGATTTGTTTTGTGATTAGCTTATATTTCAAATAAGCTACTGTGTAATGCTGATCATATTTCTGTAAGCTATACTAATACCAACTTAAAAGTCTGATGTTTGTTATTTGTATTTTACCTTATATTTATTAGGAAATACATAAGGACATTTCACTGTAAATACTTTTAAACTTAAAGAAAATGAGTAGGGACATCAGAGATATGGGTGATTGGAAATCATAGAACTTGCCTCCCCATAGAAACATTGTATTAATAAAATGTATTTTCCAAGGAACCTTATGATGATGCTAGTAAAGACAGTATATTAGTGTTACAGTCAAGCTCAAATCCCAGAATATTTGCATTGAAATAAGAAAAGCCATTTCACAGTCCCAGGAAAAAATGTGATTGTTCTCCCTCATTTGTGGATGCTAACACCAAATCCCCAGTTGGCAGGCAAACTGAGCAATTTTATTATTATATTTCATTGTGTCTGAAAGCACTGTGCTATTATAATGTGTATCTCTTAATGTGCTCTAGAATTGACCTACCACTTGTATTCACACATTGTAATTACCATATATGGGTGGAAGATATTTATACTCTAAACAAAAGAATGTAAAGTTGTACTTCTTTTTACCTGCATGCAAATTTACTGTTAAAATATGAATCTCTTAATGTGTTTTGGAATTAAGCTGATGCCTTTAATTCCGACCAGCAGAAATAAAGCACCTCTAGCTCATTCTTCTCAATGCGGTTTATTCAGGCCTTTTATAGTATTTTTACTTCCTTTTCTCTTCTTCTTGTTCTTCCTCCCCCCAAGACCAGAAAGTCCCTCTATTTATCCACCTTCCCAGCCCAGGTTGCGTAGCCTCAGTCTATTGGTATCATCTGGCCTGATCTTGTATACAGGGTGCACCTGCACAGCTCAAACGGTGAGCGTGGCTTTACTTTGAGGTAGGAGGGAATCAGGTGTTAGTCATAAGACTCAGGTGTTAGTCATAAAACTTTGCTAAAGTCTAGGGTGCCTTCTTAGGACTGTCGCCACACCCACTCCCCACATTAACCTATAGTTTATTTTCAGATTTTGTAATTTTGATTTATGTGTGGTGTGTATATATGCATATTTTGGAATAATATAAAATCAAAGGGAACAAAGAGAGAGAGAAACCTCAAAGAACTGACCAAACAGTAAACTTGTGCATTGAAAGGTTATAAAAGAATGAGTCTATGGGGCTGGAGAGATAGCCTAGCAGTTAAGAGCACCGACTGCTCTTGCAGAGGACCCAGGTTCGATCCCCAGCACCCACATGGCGGCTAAGAACCGTCTGTAACTCCAATTCCAGGAGAACTCCAGTTCCAGGGGAATCCGTGACCCTCTTCTGACCTCCGTGGCATTGCACGACATGGGTGCACAAACCTACATGCAGACAGTACATTCATACACATACAAAAATAAATAAAATTAAAAAAATATTAAAAAAGAATGAGTCTAAATTTGATTAAGAAATGTTGTATGAAATGCATTCAATAAATATTTAAAAAAAAAAAGCTGGGTGTGGTGGCACACACCTTTAATCCTAGCACTTGGGAGGCAGAGGCAGGCAGATCTTTGTGAGTTCAAGGCCAGCCTGGTCTACAGAGTGAGTTCCAGGACAGCTGGGGCTACAGGGAGACCCTGTCTCGAAAAGACCAAAAAACACAGCGAGTATCTTTCAGTCTTGTTCTTTTGAAGGTTGGTGGAGGGAATGGATTGTGTATCACTGACTTGGATGATAGTTTGGGGACAGTCACAGGTTGGAAGATAGAGGGTGGATGGGGATAAAGTTCAGTAACTTTCAGCAGCACCAGAGAATATACAGGAGTACAGAAAGAAATCGGCATAGCTTGCATTGCTTGGGAGCAGGTATTTAATTTCTTATAGATTCCTTAGTTTACAGATCAAAGTTTTTCATTTTTGAAACTGACATGTTTCTCATACTGTATCTTCAGAAATGTGTGTTTGCTGCTTGCTACCCAATCTCCACATAAAAGGCAAGTTACAAATAAACTCTTTTAGATAACTTGCAATTTCATGATTACCATAATGCATAGTGAATAAAACAGACTTCATTGGACAACAAGAATAAAAAAACAATAAATATTTTAACTACTTTTTAAAGAATAATTTATATTTACACATGTTTTTCACTAATCATCTGTAATAATAAATGTATATAATCTTAACATATTATGGCTAGTTGAGGTTTGTATATTGGTTTTCTAATCATATCAATTATGATCACAGGAGTATTTCACTTTAAAATTTTTTTTTAATTTTATTTATTTTTGTATGTATATGAATGTACTGTCTGCATGTAAGTTGGTGCACCCCGTGTCGTGCAATGCCATGGAGGTCAGAAGAGGGTCACGGATTCCCCTGGAACTGGAGTTCTCCTGGAATTGGAGTTACAGATGATTCTTAGCCACCATGTGGGTGCTGGGGATCGAATCCCGGTCCTCCGCAAGAACAGTTGGTGCTCTTAACTGCTAGGCTAACTCTCCAGCCCTGTATTTCACTTTAATACTTGGTGTTAGCAACAATCATTCCTGGGAGTGAATTTTAATAATAACTAACATTTTATCCCTGAATGTCATTATGATCAGTTCTTCAATGATTAATGAATAAAAATACTAAGACAATTTTGAAAGACTTAATAGACCTTCAGAAGTTAAAATATTTGTAATTGTTTGCATATGAAATCTCTTACAAAGGCTCATGTGCTTTAGCATATGTCAGCTGGTGGATCTATGAGGAGGTGAACAGATAATGAGCATGCTAATTCCTTTTTAATATGCATTGGATCCTAGGTGTGGAACATAGCTGGAGAAAGTATATTACTGAGGAAGTGTCTTTGAATAAAATGCCTGTATTTCACCTGGTTCTTTTTTTTTTTTTTTCCTCTCTCTGTCTCTCTCTTCCGATGCTTGAGACAGGCAGTTTCTTCAGTGGTATGACTGTGCCTCCAGAATGTTCTGTTCTGTTTCAGACACAAGACAGTAGGGTTATCTGATTTTTGACTGGAAACCTCCACATTAATGAATATACTCATTTCCTTTTTAAACTGTCTTTATCTAGTGTTTGATCACAGTGATAGAATACAGGAAATACCATTCATTTAGACAAGAGTGCATTTAGATTTAGGGGAAATCATTTTGTTTGGATTCTATTAACTGTGTTTTACATAAAATTATGTTTTGTTGAGCTGAGCTGGTGGCGCACGCCTTTATTCCCAGCACTTGGGAGGCAGATGCAGGCAGATCTCTGTGAGTTCAAGGCCAGCTTGGCCTACATAAGGAGTTCCAGGACAGCTGGGGTTACAGGAGGACCCTGTCTTGAAAAGACCAAAAATATATGTTTCCTTGAAATTTTCCAATTTCAAGAAATTTCTTTTGATTGTAGTTAGATCCCCATCACCTATCTGGACTCCTCATTACTAAATGACAGCAATTTCACATAATAAATGTAAAGTGAAATTGTGTACCCAAATGCCCTTCATATGGGTTCACTAGTGGAAGGTTGGAAACTGGTTTACGTACCAAGAGTCTCACGTTTAAATGAGACTGATTGTCCCCTTCCTGAAGCTATTAGTTGCCAGTAGTTCCTCAGGTAGGATTGAGGTTTCTTACCATATTCTCTACTTCTATGCTGGGATTTTGTCTGGCATGAGCTTACATTCAACCTGTGCATATTGACAGCATTGCTGAGTTCATATGAATAACTGCACATGTTAGGTTTGAAAAGTGCACAGAAAAACATTCAAACCCAGGATTCAATCTTTGAAACAAAATTTATTTAATTTGCTGGTACACCAGAACCCAACTGAGAAAACTGTTGCATCAGGGGCACCAAACTCCATGGAGGGATGAGTGTCACCCTGACTGTTACAGAGAGCTTGTAAAGACAAAATCCGCAAATCAGGGGAGCATTGGTGATTGGTGTGAAACACAATTGTGAGGTTGTAGAAACACAATGAAAGCATTGGTGACCTTTACACTTATTGGTTTAGCAATTTGAAGCCTGTTGGAGAGTAATGCAATCCTTCATGGCTGGGAAAGTTCATCCTTACCTCAGGTAGCTTTGTCAACTAGGAGCTCAGGGCCAGACAATATTCTTGCTGTTAAGGTAGTCATGGGAACTTGCTTTAACTAACTCAATTTTCTAGTTAACTCCTTCCTTCTGATTAACTCTTTCGGATCTGTTCCTAGCACCCAACTCTATGGGAATTTTTCTTTCCTTGTGATCATCTACATCCCCTGGTTCTAACAATCATATGGACCCATGTTCTGAAATAATCTCTGAGCCTTGAGAGGCAGAAGCTTGATTTAGGTGTCCAGTTTAGGGGAAAGTATTCTGTACTGCTTATTCTCCACACATTCACCACAATGTCATTTCTTCAGCTTCAAATTCTTAATATAAATAGTAAAATAAGTGGTGACATTTTATAGTTTAGCTGATGAATTTCATAGGATTATAAGATTACAGCATACTCCAGTGACAATACTTGATAATAGGAACATATCTCATATTTTAAGATTTAATACATAATTTTTGAAGAACTTTAAAAATTTCTATAATATAATAAATTATTTTTGGAGGACTCCTGGTCAAAGTCAAGTTTTGAAAATGTGTTTCACTAAATCAAATTCATTATGTGTCACAATAAAATGTAAACATGAAAAATTGAGTCAAGTAATGTATTAGCTTTACCTCAAATACACTAATTTTGAATAAGTTAAGAACAAAATAAAAGCAACTGAAATTAGAAGATAACACAGAGCAACAATTAAAAAGTGATTACTTCAGTATGATGGAATTAATTTAAAACTGATACAGGTTCTCCTTGTATAACAAGCTGGGCTGAAAATCCCTATGTAGAACAGGCTTGCCTCAGTGCTGGGAATTACAGATATTGTGCTTAGGACTGTCCTACAGATGGACAATGGACAGTTGCCATCTTCCCACAGTTAGATGGACTGGGTCATCATAGCTAAGCTCCTTTACTGTCATATTCTGCAAGGAAGGAGGGGTAGGTAAGTTACAGGATCTCTCCAACCAACCAATTATTATCCCTAGTTGCACGAGGCAGAGGGGCTAAAGATCTATAAACCGAGGAAGCATTGGGATACTCTCTCAGCATTTTGTGCAGCTGTGGAGAAGACACAATCCATGCTTAGATGAAAACAATCCAGTACAGCCCTGGGAGGAGGGGAGCACCTAACACTTCAAGTAAACCCTCACTCATTGCTCTATAAATAACCACAATGAATTTACTGGTGACCCAGACAGCAGTTCAGCAGAATCTTAGTGCTATTTAATCTTTGAGACCAATGAAGGAGGGCCAAGTGTTGTTGACAACACTTCAGAAGGAACTTCTAAAATTACTAAAAAATAAAATTCATTTTTCTTATGTATGACCGTTTTGCCTGTATGCATATAAGTGCACCATTTGCAAGCAGTGCTTGGAGAGGACAGATGTTATCAGATCTCTTGGGAGTGGAGTTGCATGTGGTTGTTAGCAGGTATTTGGAAGCTGGGTGCTGAACCCAGGTCCTCAGAAATAGCAGTCAGTGCCCTTAGCCACTGAGCCATCTCTTTCACTTCCACATTCTAAATCTTTAAATAAAAATTTGAGTGGATAAAGTCCTGCTAGCTATATTATTTGTTGAAATCCTGCAGTAAGTCAGTTACAATTAATATTTTCAAAGATTTTGTATTCATTAATGAAAATGGCCATGTCATAGAATTTGTTACTTAACGAATTTCAGAGTGTAATTATTGGCAATTTAATGAAATGTTTACTATAAAAGTTGAACTATTCATTTGAATTACAATAAAATAATCAGAGTTCAGATTCAAAAGCAAGGTGCTTATAAATATGGTGAAAACAGAAATTTAGTAATAAAGAATTTAAGTAGTTACTATGACATAGAATTGAGGAAAGGCCCATGAATTTTGTTTGTGTTTACCTTTTATTTTCATGTTACTTTGGTTACAGTGACTTTAAGTCTATGTTTATTGTATACTTCCTCAATGGCTTCTTTAACTGAAATCATTAGATAAGCAGTCTCTGAGCACACTCCTTTTGTTGTTCTCTACCTGGTGGTAGAGATTTCAAATAAAAAATGGGCCAAAGAAAATATATCCTTACACTTTAAGTCAATGGAAGACGGGAACCTCAGTAAAAAACATACAAAATATAACACATACTAAAATGTATGCCTCGATTAATTTTGATTTTAAACTAGCTCAGAGATAGAACTGGAAAAATTAAGCTGCATAATATTATGTATGTCTAAATAAAGACATGTTAAAAATGAAAGGACTTATGATAGAGTTTCATCTAATTAACATGTGTTGGGTTTTGAAATATTTTAAGAACAATTTTGATCAGTAAAATAAATACATGAATTTAAAATGTGAGGTATTTAAAGTAGTTTCTAAAGTTTTAAAAGTAAATTCATCTAATTTAAAATTACACGTTTGGTGCTGGAGAAATGGCTCAGTGGTTAAGAACACTAACTGATCTTGCAGAGGACCCAGGTTCTATTCCCAGCACCCAGATGACAGCTAATAACCATCTTAGGCTGGATGTGGTGGAGCACATCTTTAATCCCAGCACTCTGGGAAGCAGAGGCAGGTGGATCTCTGTGAGTTCAAAGCCAGCCTGGGCTACATAGCAAGCTCCAGGTCAGCTGGGACTAAAGGGAGACACTGTCTCAAAAACTCCAAAAAAAAAAATAATAAAATTACAAGTTTATAAATATGGTATTTTCAACTACATTTTATATTCATATTTTTATAAAATATTTATATAAAGACTTAAAGTCTTATTAACATATTAGTAATATTTTCATTAATTGTAATGGGGACACGCTTGTCTGTTACCAAGTATTTAATCAGTGACATTTAATATTACTATGAGGCCTTAGCTAAAATGTTTCATAAAATAATTGCATTCATATATCTATACCTATACCTATATAGAGATCTATTTATAGATATAATATATAAATGCATAGAACAATATTGGCCAAAATTGCTAATTTATGAATACAGACAAGATAAAAACAATTTTGTTTTAAATATTTATTCCAGTAAGCTCAAAGAAGACACAGTAATTCTTCTTTATAATGAATATATAATCTAAATTCATTGTGCTACATAGTAGTGGAACATATGCATGTTTTCATATATGATTTGCAGATAAAATTGTCAAGAAGAGCTTGATACAATGAAAGTGCTTTCTTTTAAGTTTTTCCCCCAAAATGAAATCATTTCCTAACTTCACAGATGTGCTATTTTTCCCTGTTTGCTTTATGTGAATGAATTTTGAATTCTTTTTAGTGTGTGTAGTCAGATGACTATAATGATATATGGTATTTCTGACTATATAGCAAAAATGAAAGTGTGGCAGGATATCAGTGCACTCAGAGCAGGTGGTGCCTATTGTTACATGCAAAAATTACAGTTATGATTATATATTTTCTGCAAAGAAAACCATATTTCTGCAAAACAGCATGTAAATTTGAATGCTAATGTTACAATAGCATATTATATTTTGTTTAAAACAAGGCCAAATAAGTTTTGTGTCTATTTATAATTGTGCATTATATATTATGTTCATACTTCATGAGTTTGTTTTTATCTATAAATACACAATACTAAAGCTTTACTTATTATTAATTTTCTTTAACTTTTTTATTTATTTTTGTATGTGTATGAATGTACTGTCTGCATGTAGGTTTGTGCACCCGTGTCGTGCAATGCTGCGGAGGTCAGAAGAGGGTCTCGGATTCCCCTGGAACTGGAGTTCTCCTGGAATTGGAGTTACAGACGGTTCTTAGCCACCATGTGGGTGCTGGGGATCGAACCTGGGTCCTCTGCAAGAGCAGTCGGTGCTCTTAATTGCTAGGCTATCTCTCCAGCCTCTATTAATTTTCAAACACTATGAAATTTATTTTCTACAAAATAAAAAGTAATATGATAATTATTCTATATGCATAATTAATCCTTGGAATTTGGTAGCTGAGATATGTTAAGATTTATTCCAAGTTGTATACAGACATTAAACTTCAGACTGCATAGAAATTAGATCTTAAAGTAAAAATACCAATGTTATTAATATCTGCACAGCACCAGTAATTTCTTTGTGTCTATCATGTTAAAAATCATTTTCTATGACATACTGGCCTATGGGAGAAGTCAGGACATTAAATAATTTTCATGTTATTTATAGCTCAGTTCAGGGAATACTTTGCTACAAAATGAACAGTTCCCTTAAGAATACCTTTGTTCAAAAACAAGAAGGGAGGCTATCTCTGATGCTGTTAAAGAACTGCTACATGACTGAGGTTCCAAATGCAGTATTGTTCTCTGCGTTTTCATTCTAAGCTTCATTCCCTGAAGTCACTGCTAGATTCTTGTCCCAGCACAAGAGTAATGTTGTGTCCATGGCACTAGTAGTTACTCGGTAAAATTAACATTCCTCTTTCTGCCAGAAACACTGGTTATTTTTCACGCAGGACATCAGTCTTTTCCCAGCTATTTTCTTTTGTCAAGTTAGGGTTGGACTGGACAATGTCAAACAAACAGTGAGAAATTTAATGTAAGGTAACTATAATAGGGGCTGGCAACCAGAATTCAGTTTGTTCAAAGTTCCATTGAAACAATGATGGGGACAGTGTTTTTTTTTTTTTTTTTTATTTTTTTTTAATATTTTTAAATTTAATTTTTATTGATGCTTTGTGCACTTCGTACATCATTTTCCAATTCAGATCAGGCATATTTCCCTTTCCCTTCCACCCCAACCCCACCCCATCCCAGATCATGTATTCTGCCATAGCTGTCCTGCATCTTTCAGGTTTTTTTTTTTTTTTTTCCATTTTTTTAGCTATAAGTGATAATCCATGAAGTACAAGCATCCTTGTGCAAAACCAATGCTGCAGACTGTTGTGCCCCAAACCCCACAGTCCCACCATCAGTGGGGGGTACAGGCTTGTTGTTCAATCAAGTTGATCAAATTGAGTGTCCAGACTACATCGCGCTGTAGTTTCACCATTCACCCCAATCGCAGCCTCTTACATTCTGGAAATACTGTGCAGCATTCAGAGGCAGCCATGTGCCTGTTAATCCCAAGATCTAATTGGCTATTGGCTCTCTCCTGGAGGAATACTGCTATTCCCATTTTTTTTTGCTTACATCCTCTACAGGTTGAGCTGTTATAAGCCACAGTAAGACCCTGTCATATTTTAACAGGGGTAAAATGTAATTCATGGATTAACATATCATCCAAACATTGTGTCTATGCCAAAGTAAACCTACCATAACTATTAGTGCTGCTTAAATACCTATATATTCTAATTGTTGTGCTTCATTAGTAGGGTCGAAATGTTACTCCTGAACAAACTGTCAGCCCATGAAAGGAAACAGCCAGAATTGACCAGAGTCCAAGTCAACAGCTCCAGAGAGAGTGGACTGTTTTACTTCTCATCCACCTGTGCCCCTTTTCTAAGCCTAGGGAACAATCTGTGGAAGAGGGGGCATGGTAGAATGTAAAGGCTGCGATGGGGACAGTTTTTAAGTGTTGGAGTAACCAAGTAAAAAAGTAGAGTTTGTAGACAAGTTCCTATTTAGGGTAGATTGAACATTTCAATTTTTAATTGCTTCCCATAGTCCATAGGCCATTTATGCTTGTTAATTGACACTGGCCTCACAAATACATTATTAAATATCCAAAGTACTGCATTTCAAAGAAGGTTCCCAGGGTTCAGGAAGATATTGCTAGATTGTAAAACAAAGGGTTTTGTTTTGTTTCTTTGCTTTGCTTTATATTGAGACTCTGTTTACAGTAGAGAAAATTTATAGTTGTTTGTTTAAGGAAATATAAGGAAGTCAAGGACAGAGAATCAGAAGAAAACTTTTTCTGAAAATTCAGCCAAGTTGAGGAAAAACTTACTTACTAACCCTTTGATTACCTTCAGTTACTGTGCAGAGTTTGTCTACCTTGAGTATTCTAGCCAGTCTTTTCTAGAAGAAAAGGACAGGTAGAATGAGCACACACACACACACACACACACACACACACACACACACACTCACACACACACACAGGGATTTTGTAGATTCACTTAGATAATATGGTCTAGGTAGGATCCCATTGGGCGACTGCATGCTGGAGTGGCTAAGACCTTAGTAGCTGCTCTGTCCCTGAAATTGAATGCATCAGCAGTCAATATGTAGTGCTGAAGGCCCAAGTGTTGCTGGAAAGCCTCTGTTCTTCAGGTCATGCTGGAAGGCCAAGGAACCTGGGTCTAGATATCAGTAAAGGAAGGCAGCAGTAGCAGCAGTAGCAAGGTCATTGATGGACTCATCAGGAGGGAGTAAAGGAAGACCTGCATTAGCAATGACGTTTCCCGTGAACCTACTCTTATCTTAGCTGCTGGAAGAAGGTAGCTACCCACTTTCAGGAACTTTTCTGTTCTTAGTTAATCTTTCCAGTAAATACCCTCACACTCTTTTCTGAGTCTTACTTAATCAACATCCAGTAAAGATAAGAACCAATATTAACCATTTAAAGATCTTTTCCTTCTCAAGCCATTTGCCCAATTCTAGATTTTATCTCTTATTTTTCTTCTTCATTTTTAATTTTGTTGCTTCCATATGGCTTTTCTGATTAACTCAATCCCTACAATAAAATAAATAATTAACAAAAGCAACAGAAAAAAAGTTATTTTTCATGTATCAATCAATATGTTTCAGATCACAGCTCATAGCTACATCCAAATAAACTTGTCACAAATATTATAATTTTGCATCCCACTCATTTTTAAGCAACCTGGTATAAAAATTTTGTGGATTACAAATATCTAAGTTAAAAATGCACATTTTAAATATATATCACTATAGTTTGACCAAATCGGCTCAATATTTGGAAAGTATTTTCAAAGTAAAGCAGATTTGGCTGTTCTCCTTTAATATAATGATGATTTACATTTTATATGCCATATTTTAATTAAATTTAATAAATATGCTTGTAGTTAATTAGTTTACTAATTGATTGGATTAAGCCATAAACATGTCTGAAAGGAGATATAAAAAATAAGAGGTTGAGTGGTTAAGAGTTGCCTAAGTGGTTAAAAACACCGACTGGTCTTCAGAGGGCAGGGTTAACTTCTCAGCACCCTCATTGTGGCTAACAATTGTGCATAACTCCAGTTCCAGGATCTAAGGCCCTCCCTGCCTCCATGGCATTGTACACACAGGTGTACTTACAGGCAGGCAAATCATTCATATACATAAAATAAAAATAAACAAAGGAAATAGACTTTGAGTATTAATACTGAGAATTGAAAGAATATTATATCTCATAGATTGACATTACTAACTAAAGTGAAAGAAACTCTTCATTATGCAACAACTTCTAAGGACACTTAGCAATTAACTAACCTTATCTGTTTAGATGATCTATTTAATTAACTTTATTTATTTATTTATTTATTTATCTATTTATTAATGTTTTAAGAAAATAATTTTAAATTACATTGTTCATCTTAAGATATGTTGTAGCTAGAAGTTTATAATATGCCAAATTAGGCTGTACTTTGAATTTCTTTTAGACTTCAAAAAAAAAGAAACTAGTTAAGCCAAAGGACGGAGGTTTGGGATTTTTAGAGCAGCTAAGTGACCTCTGGGAAATGATGTCCACCATGTGCATGTGTCCACCATGTGCATTTCCTAGTGAGGAGTAAACCGCTTGATCCTTTTGTGCAATGTTACCGAGAAAAGGAGAAAAGAAAGAGCCAAATTCTGGATAATACAGCTCTTTTGTGGTCTGTAATTAGAGTTATTTGTAATCCAGGTGGTTTAAGAATACAAAACTAGTTCAAAAATTAATTTTATGAAAGTACGTAATTCTGTGAATAGAGTTCTAAGAGTGTTCTCAATCCCTAGTAAGTATTCTTGCAAGCAAATTCATTGAATGAAAATCAATATTCATTCAAAGTAAATATACATCTGGCCAAAGGAGAAGCATTCTCTATGTTCCTTTAACTGCTGGGTCCTTCAGAATCTAAGTTGGCCTGTGTCCTTTGTATTTCCTCCACTTTAATTCCCAAGATGACTTGTAATCAGGCTTCGTCAGTTCCAAGACTAGTTTCTGTGGAGTAGCCTAGGTAAAGGAAGTCAAATTTCTCTCCTGTAAAACATTTCCTAATTGTTGGAAAATGCAATGGATAATTTAGAAAGAGTGTAGGGAGATGCAGAAAGAATGGTGGATAAGCCATTTGTACAATAATAAAGAAGCATTATTACCTTTCAAGTCAAGATTCAAGTATCTTTTATAATTACCTTTGCCTTTATTTCAGGCAAGCTTTAACATCTATCCTAATTACATAATTTCTGGATGAATTTACTTGAGAAAATATGAGAGCTTTTATAAAAATACTGTCACTAATTATTTAACAGGCATATTTAAAACTAATTTACAAAAACTGTCAAAACAAAAAAGTAATTATGTGAAACAGCATGTGTTATATTACCTTAGATTCAATTTCTGTTAGAAATAATGAAATTGATATCGAAGGCAGTGAATTTTCAAGTACAACAATAATAAAGAACTTAAATTGTAATCCCACTGTATTTGTATTAATTTTGAAAAATGATTTTCTATAGTTAATATAGCATTGATGAGACTTAAATATTAAGTAAATAGTTATTGTTATTTCTTACAGATATTTGAGTAGATCCAAGTTTCACTAGGTCCTAGGCTTGGTCTTATTTTCATAGTCCAAATGAAAAATATATAAAAGACCAAAACCACATCAACCTACTCAGAGAAGGATTCATTGAGGAGATTCAATTGCCTCCCACCCACCTTGCCTTCCTCACTTCTCCAGTTACCTGTGCTCTTCTACCATATTCACATTTTTTTTCCAGAACAGCCCTCTCATCACACCTTTAATCCTAGCACTCGGGAGGCAGAGGCAGGTGGATCCTTGTGAGTTCAAGGCCAGCCTTGTCTACAGAGCGAGTTCCAGGACAGCTGGGGCTAGAGGGAGAACCTGTCTCGAAAAGACCAAAAGAAAAAAAGAAATCTCAGTTTGTAAAACAAAACAAACAAACAAAAAGCTCTGAGAAAAACTTGGATGATATTTTCTCACACATTGTTTTGGTCCTTTAGTCTAGGTGGGATTATTTTGAGTATACTGTAGTTTATTTTTTGTTGCCCTGGAGTGCTTACTTTTCTACCTAGAATTAAAGAAGTTTAACTTATGTAGCCTGTAAGAATATACATGGATATAATTATAAGTTTATATGGCAGCTATAAACTTAGTAGAAGAAATTTAACATTTGTGAATACCTATGAGAAATGTACATTCATACTGCAAAAAGTTTGCATATACCTAGCAGAAGAAACAATTATATAATTATTCCAAAGAAAATAAAATTAAAATTAAAAATATTCAATGTACAATATTGAGTCTGGAGTAAATACTAATATATATATACATATATATGTATATATATATATTAGTATATATATATTAGTATATATATATATATATTAGTATATATTAGTATATATATGACAAGGTCTCCATTTAGCCCCAGCTGGACTGGAACTCTCTCTATAGAGCAAGCTGGACTTTAATTTTAATTGAATTACTTTATAATAAGTAAATTATAAAGTAATAAAATATTTAGCCTCAATAAAATATTTACTCAAAAGATACCATTCAAATTAAAGATATACAATTAGGGTCAATTAATTCTAAAAATTCTGAATTTTTGATTGATAACTCTGTTGTTCTTTTGTTCAATTTTTGTCAGAATAGCTTTGGGGTTTGTGATAGATAGGAGGTCACAATAACTTTGCTTGTAGTGCTCACACGCAATAAAGTAACTGAACTATTGACCACATTTCTCACATAATTTACCTGGATAGGGTTGAGGGCTGATTATTTCTTTGAACCTGATTCTTGTTTTTCCATACACTTCAACAATAGTTACATATCAATAAACATAATTATCTATATCTTTCTATTTTAATAATCTGAATGACCACATTATTTGTAAAAATCTAGAGCTTCTGAGGAAACATCAAAGATAATGTTAGGTTTAAAAGATAAAACTAGGATTCAGCTGGTATTAAAAGGGAGACCCTGCCTCAAAAATACCAAAAAGAAAAAGAAAAAACTAACTTAAAAAAAGGTAAAACTATGATTCAATTTGTAGAACATAAAATATCTAATTTTATTATTTGTGACTTTGTTATGATAAAAAATCACCATGAAGCAATATTTGCATTCTGTGTCCCCATGTGTTAAGAAGGCTTTTTAAAAACAAACAGGTGAAGGGCTGGATAAATGACTTAGCAGTTAAGAGCACTATCTACTCTTGCAAAAGACCCTGTTCAATTCCCAACATTGACATCTTGGCTAATAACTATTTCTCCTGTTCCAGGGGATCTGACACCCTGTTCTGACTGCTGTGGTCATTGCAGGACATGCAGCCAATACATTCATACACATAAAATAAAAATAATGAGATAAAATATTACAAAAAGAACAGGTGACCCAATATGAGTACAAATAAACCTTCCTAAGGGAGAAACTTATATTTTCTTCAAATAATAAAGACAATGAAATCAACAGCAAAAGTACAAAGAATTTTCTTTGGTCAGACACAAATTTTTGCCTTATAGTCAAATTTCACAGAAAGTAAGGTCATTGATGTTGAAGGTTCAACAATCATCTTTGTCAAGAGGGTGAAATTTATTTTTTATTTTTACTTTCTATGTGTCTGAGAGTATGTAAGTACACTATGTGTGTGTAAAGACCACAGGGACCATTAGAGACGATAAAATCCCTTGGAACTTGAGTTACCAACGATTTTTGACTGCCATGTGGGGTCTGGGATTGGACATTGGTCACTGAGAAGAATAGAATGTGTTTTATACACTGAACCAACATTCCATCTTTAACACATGGTTTCTTTAATACCATTCTATTCATGTAATGCAAAATTTAGAGGAGGGCATACTGTTTTGTGTAACCATTTAATAAGTCTATCAGAGTTTTCTGTGATCACTGAAGTCAGAAAACATTAAACAATACCCCACAATAGAAATCAATGGAACAGTTACTTGCATAATTATTAAAGGAGTAAGTATATGCTTACATACAAATGCACCATACATAATTCACATCTACTCACTTTTCTTCATTTGAACTCCTAAAAATATTTTGTTATCAGTAACCTTCTACCACTGGTAGACAACCTAGTATTACAGGATACTAAAATATTAACACCTGAAACAGAATGGAATAATTCCTAAAATATCATTGGAAAAAGAATTTAGAAAAAGTAGTCTACATCCTAACATTCCTTGTATATGAAGTTCTAGAACAAACAAATCTAGTGAAGAATGGTAAAAAAATCCCACTGAGGAGGTATTTAGGGGAAATAGATTAACTTTGAAATTTAAAAAAGAGCAGGTCTTAAATGATTGAATTGACTTAATATGGTGTATACAAATTTATATATAATTATAAAATGTCATAATTTATGCAATTTAAAGTACATTTTACAGATTGAGATTATTTTTAAAATATTTAACTTAGTATATTTTATTTGAAAACAAATTTGCTTTGATTTAAATATTGACTGAAACAATATTATTTTCCTACACATCTCGAGAGACAGATAACTTCTCTGGACTCCTAGGGTGAAAATGGGTCCCAATTAGGGAAGTAACCAGGTAGTCACACATTTGTGTTGATTTTGATTAACTATGTCTTACATCATGTTAATAAACAGACCAGATGTTCACAAAGCCATATGTATGTTAACAAAGAAAAATTTAGAATAAAACTACATACTTTCAAGCATTTATTACTGATTTTACCTTGAATAAATCTCTTAATTTCTCTGTAAACAATGATGACAAGAGGAAAACGTTTCATGTATAGTTATGACTAAGCATTATCATATGTATCAAGTATTTATTTATGAACTTAGGAAATACTGTTAAATTTATGTTAGCTATTTTTCTTATCCCTGTTCTTTTGATTATTTATAAAATTATGGAAGTTATAAAAATAAAAATGCTATGACATTGCATTAAATATATGTGTTATATAAAGGATACTCTCTTGAACCATGTAATAACTACTATAATTCAGAAAGAATGAGAGAGCAAAAAGAAAGAGAATAAGCTAAGGCTAAATGATTAATTTTAAAAATTAATTGACTTACGGTTAAACTCACAGATACTTATCTTAGAGAAATGAAAACTCATGTCCAAAGAAATATTGAAAACAGGCAAATGTCTATCAAAAAATTTTAAAAAACAACTTCTTGCCAGGCATGTTGGCACAACCCTTTAATCCCAGCTCTTGGAAGATAGACACAGGCAGATCTACGTGAGACTGAGTTCAGGATGGTCTATAAAAGGATTTTCAGGCCAACTGTGGCTATAGCCTTTCTCAAATATTCTATAAACAAACAAACAAACAAAGATAATAAATAATTAAACTTCTGAAACGTATACAAAACATTATTGAACAAATAGAATGCTGACACTATTAAATGAATTTCAGTTAATTTTAGTTTTGAATAATAACTGAAGCAAAGAATATAAGCCTACAAGTTCATTATTATGAAGATGCAAGATAGGCCAAACTAATATTTAGTTGAATTTACCAAATCAGCAACTGGATATTGGAGAGAGGATGGACTACTAAATATATTTTTTGGTGTTAGTTGGGTGGGTGGGTACAAATGCCCAAATTCACTGAACTAAATATATAATAGATTTGTTTTCTTTTATGAAATGTTTCTCAATAGATCTCAAAATACATAGAAAGATAACCATAATTTTACACAAATGTTTCTAGAACACATAAATTTAGTAAGCTCCTCCAGTCCTGCTGAAGTTCAGGTCATGTCTGAGAAATGGAGGTAAGTAGACTGCGAAATCAATACAAAGACACTGAGAGTAGGGCAGAAAGTAGGCAGATAGTGAGCTGCTGCTAATTAGTTTTAATCAGGGAAAAGAAGGAAATATATCCCTATTTTTTATTTATATATAAATAATTGTCTCTGTCCTTCCGCGAATGTGCCAATGTTGCTCATTGACCTAGACCACTGACTCAGCTGTTGTCATGGTTAACTCCGGAGAACAGGTTAGATCTGTTCAGCACGCAAAGCAATAATCGCACCTGTGTGCAGGTGCATAACACTCTACACATAAAACATTAAAACATGAATCTATCATGGGTAATATTGATTAAGTGTTTTCTGAATGAACAGTTCATCTGTTTTGAGTTTTACAACTGTAAGATATTTAAAAACTAAAAATCAAGGGATTCCCTGTATAGACTTAATATAAGAAGTAGACCAGAAATTTAAGAAAACTTAATATTAACACAAAAAATACGTTTAATATTGGATGCTGTACTTTTTAAACATTTCAGAAGCATCGCCATTTATACTTGGTAGAAACAAAATTATTTGCCATCAAGGAAAAGGTAATATGTAGTGGTGAATGAAGAAGCCAAATTGTAAAGCTTGAAGTAAGAATGAGAAGGTTGTATACTTGATTCCCCTCATCCAGAGCAGCTCCACTCTCTTCCTGCACTCTGGTCCCTTTCTAGTATTGGCCCAGGGGTGCTCCAACTCTCCCCCCATCAGAAATAGGGCATAGCTTCTTATTCAAGACCCTATCCATTGCACCCTGATCCCTTGCACCCAGACCAGCTGTGTCTTCCAGTTTAATTTGTTAGACCCTCCACAGGCTCTCCAAATCCCCATGTTGCTTTTGGCTTCCTGATCTGCCTGTCAAAGACCTGCTGACTACACAGGCTATTGCTAGATTGATATATATTTTAAAGTACAAAACAAATGTTTATATAGAGAACTAGCACTGATCAAGCACGTGTAAGAATTAGTTTGTGTAACATTGACAAGGGAGGCAGGGCTAATGACTCCTTTTCTACTGCATACATAAATAACACATTATTAAAATGCATCTTTTTTATTTCTTGTTTATCTGCATGACCTCATGCTATTATCAAGATATAACATACAATCTTGGGGTTTTCCCTAAAATCCATGACCTCTCCAGCCATGTGTATTTGGCTATGTTTCCAGTTCCTTCACTTTCACTGAATATTCTTTTAGTCTAATTAGGAAGCCGTTGATTACTTCCAAGATAAAAGTTCCACTACTGCCCCAGGGTTTAATGCTGTGCCACTGTAGACTAATGTGATTTCTTTCTACGTGCAAAATATGTAACCTTATTTTTAAGACAAATATACTGGTCACCATTCATCAATGAAGCTTCTTTTCCACAAGAGGGACACTATTACAGTATACCACATCTGGTCATACACATTGTCTATGAATTGCTCAAGCTTAAGTGGCACATCTACAATATAACTTCTGAAACTAAAGTTCATGCTACATAGAACAATGGTAAAGAGGACACTAATGAATATATTAATTCTCATTATTGAAGTTCCTTCCTACAACAGAGGGCTGGGAACACAAAAGGTCACACATGGCCAAAGCATGGAGATTCAGATGCTGCAGAGTGTAGGACCCTGGACTAGATTCCTATATTAAACTTCGCTCACCCAAGGCTTAGGAACCATTGTGGAAGACGGGGGAAGAAAGATTGTAAGATCCAGGGAGGAGTTGCATGACCATATGGAAATAAAGTCGTACAAGCTTCTGGGACTGTGCTCATATAAACCTACAGCAATGGTGTCAACATGCATTACACCCATGCAAAGTCAAGGATACAAAAACCCAGCATAGAACTGGGGAAATAGCAGAACCCAATATTAGCTGAAGAAATATTGGCAGCTGATTACTGCTGGTTGAGGAACAGCTTATTTTCTTAAAATGAGATACTATAGATTGGTTGACTAGACCTCAGTAGATGTACTTCCACTGGGGACACAAACCTTGCACAATATGCCTCTACAGAGATGACAGAAAGTACAAATTCCAATTCGCAACTATGAGGTACCAATGGAGAAATGGGTTTAGGTGATTAAGTTTGAGATGTTCTCTATGAAATACATAAAAATACAATAAAATAATTTTTAAAAAATATGTAAAGTGCAGTACATTTGGAAAAAGGTAATCTCAATAGAGAAATTTCCTATATCAGATTTGCCTGTTGGCATGTCTATAAGGACATTTTTGTCTACTCATGGATATGAGGGCTCAGAAAATGGTGGGTAATACCATTCCAGGGCAGATTGGTCTGGGTTCTATTACATAGGTGAACATGAATCTGGAAGCAAGATAGAAATCAGCTTTCCTTCATCATTCCTGCCTGTAGTCTTGCTTGAGTTTCTGCCTTGGCTTCCCTCAATGATGGTTTGTGACCAGAAAATACAATATAAAATAACCCCTTTCTTCCCATACATCCCCCATACAGTACGAATTAGATTATCAACAATTTAGCACTTATGTATGCCAAATGGAATAACTCAATAAAATACATTAGAGGAGAATTCAGAGGGGATAAAATACCTGGGTACTGCTACTAAATCAACATGGCATCATGTAGTGACAGTATAGTAGAGGAAACAGAAGGAATGAATACCTCGTTTAAGCAAAAGTATTTACCTCTGAAACAATTTAATATGCAATAGGGATTTCCTTTTCTGTGAAATAAATATCTGCCGCTATAATTTCATAACTGAAAAGCTTATGAATAAGACTAATTCTTTGGGTACTGTCTAATTTATATCTCACTATTACATAGAATCAAACTTTTGTTTTATAATATTAAAGATATATTAATAAAAGATATTTATTGATTGCTTACTTAAAAAGAAGTACAAAATATAATTGTTTAAAGTGAAAAACAGGAGCTCAAGTGGTGTCATTAGACACAGTCTGCTCCTTCAGAGGACCAGGTTTTCAATTCTCAGCACTCACTTTGTAGCAAACAACCATCCACAACTTCAGTTCCAGGAAATCTGATGCCTTCTTCTGATCCCATGGGCGTTGCACCACACAGGTGCACTTACATGCATACAGGCAATGCAAACATAAAATAAAAGTAATTAAAAATAAAATAACAATTTGTAATCTTTTAAATAAAAATGATATTCAGAAAAATATTATGAAAGGATGTGACCCTTTCCTATGTAACTAGATCACCACTTGTAGAAGAATAAAATTAAACCCTTATCTCTCATCCTGTACAAAAATCAACTCTAAATGGATCAATGACCTCAATGTGAAACCTAAAACTCTGAAAATGATGGAAGAAAAAGTTGGCAGCAACCTACAAGACATAGGCATAGGAAGAGATTTTTTAAATCTGACAGAAGCTGTGCAAAAAATAAAGTCAACAATTGACAAGTGGGACCTTATTAAACTCAAGAGCTTCTGTAAGGTTAAAGAAAAAGTCAAAGAAATGCAGGGAAAACCCACATGTACATCAGTAATACATCTGATAGAGCATTAACATCCAAAGTATATAAACTACTCAAACAGAGGAGGAAGAAAACAAATGACCCATTCAAAAGATGGAGTAAAGAGCTCAATGGAGACTTCACAAAGGAAGAAATAAACGTGGCTGAAAAACATCTTAAAAAACTGTTTAATGGTGCTAGTAATTAAGGAACTGCAAATTAATGCCACCTTAAGATTTCATCTTACTCTGGTAAGACTAGCTATGATCAAGAAAACACAGGATGACAAATGCTGGAGAGGTTATGGGGAAATGGGGAACATTCATCCACTGCTGATGGAAATGCAAATTCATACAACTCCTGTGGAAATCAGTGTGGAGAACTAAAAATATAAATGAAAATGAGCTTAACACTTGACCCAGTCATACCATTCCTGGGTATATACCCACAAGAGTCATTCTATTGGAGAGATACATGCACATCTATGTTTATTGCAGCTCTCTTCACAATAGCAAAGAGCTGGAAGCAACCCAAGTGTCCCTCAATGGATGAGTGGATAGATAGAATGTGGTACATCTACACAATGGAATTCTATGCACTGTAAAGAAAGATAACAACATGAACTTTTCAGGTAAATGGATGGAACTAGAAGCCATTATGCTAAGTGAAGTAACACAGTCCCAGGAAAACAAATGACATAGGGTGTTCTTCATTTATGGATTCTAGCACCAAATTTCTCTTTAGAAGGCAAACTGAATAATTATTTTATTTATTTATTTATTTATTTATTTATTTATTTAATTATTTAGCGAATATAATACCTGATATTACTCATCAACATGCTACGTAATGTAGGAATGTAAAATAATAGTTTTATTTTTTTTGCCGGTACAAAACTCCTTTATCAAAATGTGTATCCCTAAACATGTTTTGGAATTAACCTATAGTTTATTTTCAGATGTGATAATTTTGGCATATCTGCAGTGTCAATATATGCATAGTTTGGAGTGATACAAATTGGAAGGAACAACAAAAGACCGTGTCAAAGAACTGACTGAAACAGTAAACTTCTGCCTAAAACAGTAAACTTCTGCCTAAAACAGTAAATTTTGGCATTGAAAATTAAAAAAAAAAAAAAAACTGAGAAAAAGATGAAAGACATGTAGGGAAGAATGCTTCGGCTCTGGCAGGGTGTGGTGTAAGGAAAGTGAATTGGGTCTAAATTTGATTAAGAACTGTTGCATGAAATGCACAAAACTTCAATAAAAATAAGATACATAAAAATTTTTAAAAATGCTTCTTTGGTTTTTAGTCTTATATTTTGTTAGAACCCAGAATCCTCATTTTAATGATCTTATTCTCAAAATTTATCCTGAGTTAACAAAATGTGAAGAATTTTTATTATTTTAAATTTATTGTCATTTGTGTAGAGATGTTGCTCAAAACACCATTCATGCAGGTGAGAGCTCTACCACTGAACTCCAGATCCGGACTTGTTGAGTTTCACTGTGCTCATATTAAAAGATAAAAATGAATTTGCTAGCCAGGCGTGGTGGTGCACTTCTTTAATCCTAACACTTGGGAGGCAGAAGCAGGCAGATTTTTGTGAGTTCAAGCCCAGCTTGGTCTACAGAGTGAGTTCCAAGACAGCTGGGGTTACAGGGAGACCCTGTCTCAAAAAAGAAAAAAAAAAAAAAAAAAGAAAAAAAATGATTTTGCTGAGACTAAATAAATATTCCCCTTGGCTCTTTTTGCTCTGTGAAATACATGACATTTCATAACTCTGTTGATTTTGAGACTAATCCCTGTTCTATTCAGGTCAGGATTTCACAGAAAAATAACACATTTAGATCGTTGAAATGTAATTGATTTTTTCACCTGATGTGTGGTATTTTCTATCTCTGTTAGCTGTGATCGGATTGTTTGCATTAAATTACAGCACTATGATTTAGTCATGACATATAGCAAATCAAATGTCACCATATTTGATGTTGCATCAATAGTTTAGTACTGGAATATATGTTCTGTTTTCCCACCTGCAAAAATGTAATTTCTTTTTTTTTCTTTTTTTATTTATTTATTTATTACTTCTTTATTTTTTTCATTTTTTAACAATAAGTAATAATTTATGAGTATGAGCATCCTCCATGTAAAACCAATTTGCAAGCAGTTGTCTCCATACCCACACAGCCCATGGGTCCCACCATCCAGCGGGGGGGGGGGGGCTTGTATGTTCAATCAAGTTGATCAAATGAGTGTCCAGACTATATTGCTGCAGTTTCACCATCACCCTATTTGAAGCCCTTACATTCTGCCATGCCCCCTCTTGCACAAATTGTTCCCTAGGCTTAGAAAAGGGGCACACCACTGGTAGGATTTGCTGAAGGAGACAGAGGCAGGAGGATCTGGAATTCAAGGCCAGCTCAGGCTACAAAAACGTAATTTCTTATTGGAAGGTTATGGCACCCCACCCCCCACCCCCCCCTAATGAAAGGCCACGAGATCTAAGTTCTTTGGAGCAAAGTTTAATTCAGGGTAGCCGGGGCTAGGCTCAGGGGAAAGAAAGAGCAAACACAGAATGGCATCTGGCTTGGGAATTTAAGAAGAAGGTGGGAGTGGGATTCAGTGAGAGTGGGGTGGGTCAGAATCTGGAATCTGGCTTCAGGCAAAGATTCCTGAATAATTGTGGTGGCCTGCTTTAGCATAACCAAAGGCTATGCCTGGTAGAGCAGGTTCTGGACCTCCGGTCTTAGGTGTCTCTGCATTCCAATGGGCTTCTGGATCTCACAACCTGACATTCCAGCCTTTTGTTCCTTTATAGGAAAAAGGGTGGAGTTCTGGTCTTCTGTATCTGCTTCAGAGAGATCAGGGGAGCAAGTCTTGGGAACAGCTGTCAGGTAAGTTAGATCGTTTCCCATTTTGGCTGCTTGGGTGCTCTGCCAGTGGTTTGGTCCGATTGATAGTGGCCAGTACTTAGTGGATGTTTTCTCTGCAAATGAAAGGACAAGCTGGTTGAGTCTTACATGAGTATACCAGTGCAGGGACCAAAAGAGGGCTACAGTGTGAATTAGAAATTGGAGGGTCCCAGTCTAGGGAATGCAGAGGGAAAAAGGATGTATACCCTGGTTTGAGAAATTGGAAAAAGTTTTAGTACACAGAGCTCTAGAATGAGGGCCAGCTTTAATACACGGGGCTCCAGAATGAGAGGCATAACCATGAGAATATAAAAGGTGGTATTTTCTGGCATGGCACATTAATCTGTCATCTATCTCTGGATATTTTCTAACATGACACAGAAGATTCCTAAATTGGCACAGTAGGTCTCTCACCTATTTCGCTGATATAACTTATTTATTTTTTCTTCTTGAGATTACAGTTTCCTGTTGGGTGTTTAAAATCACAGTTAGCTCAGATAAATGAAGTTTGTTTTGGTGTTAAAGTCAGTTGAGGTTCTGGTCCTTAAAGGTCACTCAGGACTTGTGCCTGGCTCTCTTCACCAGTTCCATCTATGTGAGGATAAGGTCAGGCCTTGCTTGACCAGAGCTTCCCTTTGAAGCATGAGGAGGAGTCTTTCCTCTATATGGACTTTTCTTCTTTGACTGGACACTGGCAGGATGAAGTCCTTTTAAGTGAATCTCCAAGACTTCCCTGGCTTGGGATAGCTGGGACTCGCTGCCACAGGACATGCACAAAGTTGTGGATGCAGACCTAGACCCAAGTCACCTCAGAGGGTAGGGGCCAAAATATTGTCCCACCAAATCCCTCTTGCCAAATCAGATTGGAGTTTAAGTGTGTTGCTAAACCTCCAAGAGGATTTTTTGAATTAATTTGTTACTTTAATTACCATACAACTCCTAAGTAAAGCTTGAAATTGACTTAAGCACGTAAATAAATTCTTAATTTGCTGTGCCAAAAATATTCTGACTAATAATAAAGCTCATGGTAGGAGCCTGGTAGTGGCTGCAGCACAGCTAGGAAAGGATGCTATTTACTGGCTTGTGTTGCTGGCTCATATTCACCTATTGTATACAATATAGAAATATCCTGTCAAGAATGGCATTGCCATAATGGGCACAGGCCAGTCCAATGAAGGCAATTCTGAGGTTTCTCAGCTCAGGTGAATCAAGTTGACATTAAACCTATTGCAGTAAGTCCTACAATTTGTTCTTTAGGTCTATGAAGGTCTTCAAGTACTCAAAGACAATGATTTAAACCATGCAAGCAAAGTTTCTAACAACATGCCCATGAAACAAACCCAAGATAATAAAGGGGTTAAAAACAGTACCTTCTCAAATGAAGGCCATGTCACTTGTCCCCCGATTTTGATTATAGCTTTGAAAAGGAAAAGGAAGAGGGGGCATTGTCACATACCAGCAGCAGCAGATAATACTTAGGGCTCACCCAAATTGGTTATGTCACCAGAAGCAAAACCTAATTTTCCCAAAGATATTAAAAGTAATATGTGCACGTATAAAAACAGATAAAAAACGATTTTAGTATGTATGGGTAACTCTATATATGTCTGTTTTACTTGAGGCTGTAAAACTATATATAGTACCTGGTAGGTGGAACACCAATTCTTGTATATGTCATAATACATTATAGAATTTTTAAAAGTGAACAGTACTTCTGCATACACTCATAAATAAGTTCTAATTACATATTGGCGATACACTTTGTAAAGGTTGTGCAAAGAAAAGGCACATGCATTGTAATCATACAGAAGATCTTAATATGTGTTTAACAATGTCATACACCACATTTATGCACACATTCCTTTAAGAGATTTTTATCCTAGAGTTGTATAAACCATCATATGCATTGGAAAAACACCTTTAGAAACATTATTTGAAACATGTAGTTCTGATTAATTGTGTGGCCAAGGTTGAGATGACTCTGTACCTTTGGTTTTAAAACTATGATCTCATTGAAATACTTTAACAAGTGATGGAAAACAGAATTATATTATAATAATAAAGAACTGACAATATCAAAGTTACTTAGCTGTTTCATTGGAGGGAAGGGATTGCAGGGGAAGCAATGTGCCACTGTCCAAGTACCACAGTATGAATGAATCAGGGATTTTTTAAAAGTGGTCTCTGGTCAGAAGGAGAGTTACATAGCACGAGAAAAAAAAATCTGTTAGTGAACCCATAAGGGGTTCAGAGTCTGGAGAAACAGGAAAAACTGGAAAGAAAATTTTTGTTGTAATACCTGTGGAAAATAATTCTGACAGATAAGAAATAAAACCTTCAGATAAACAATGTAGAAAACCTAGGAACCCGGGTTCAAATCAGCCTTTGAAAAAAAAATTTTTAAGAGCATGCCAAAGTAAACTTAATTTTTGTTTGTGTGCACATAGAATTAAACAAGTTTGAGGGGCCATTTTGTTTTGACACAAAAAACAAGAACATGGCCACATGACAGTTACAAGACACATTGAAGAACGGTTAGGACAAACCAGTTATAACACCACAGACAGGTTTGGACAGCACATGACCTAACTGTATCCATTAACTCTGGACAGTGGGAAAATCCCCTTTTATCTAAAGTTGCCCTTCCTTGTCCAGGGCTGTAGACAATTATCACATTTACAAAGAATCACTTAGGTTTAAGACATTTGCTTAGGTGGAAAATAGACTTATATGCCCTACTGTGTTTGCAGCACAGCCTGTTCTTGTACACCTGCGAAGGATGGTGGACTGGGTAAGCAGGAAAATCTGGTGGCTTGTGCATATTACCTGCACTAATTTAATGAGAATAAATTTAGTTAGTGGAAAAATCAAAAGATCCCAGCCAAGTGAAAGATTAATCCCTGAGGGAAATGCTGGATGTTAGTGAGCAGGGTGTGGTCAGCAGACCTTAATCTCAGATAGAGCCTTCTCAAAATCCCCAAGGCAGTTTACTGCCTGAGGCAGAAACTGGGTGCAGTTGGGCAGGGTGGTCAACACACCTCTTAATCTCGACACAGGGGCTCGTATCCTGAAGCAGACAAAATGGATGAATAAAAGGGGTTTAAAGGAAAAACAATGAAATGGAAAAGCAAAAAAAAATCTGAAATATCCCTATAAAATTAGGCAAAAGTTTTGTAAACCAAAAATATAAAAAACCAAAACACTGATTTACAAAAGTAGAATGAAAAATTGATTGTATTTAGAATGGATTAGTTATAAAGTCTGATTTGAATTTAGGCTTTTTGTCATGCGGGCGTAAACAGGGGCATGCGCAAACAAGCCTCAAGATGGGCTGAGGAGTGGGTGTGGATTACACGGTTGCCATAGGAATGTCGGAAGACATGTATGTTTGAATGCCAGGCGGGAGAAAAAGCCGCACGTGGTGCATGGTGACTGGGGTTCTTAGTTTAAAACATCTCAGGACTAACACCCTCTATATCCATCAGGCATCCATGCTGCTTGTTTTATGGCAGGAATGTAAATGGTCAATGACAAACAACTTACACGGCAATTTTTTAAACTTTTTTCTGGGCCAAAGACTATGTCTATGAGGACTGCAGTAGCCCTGTCAGGCCTCCAGCAGCAGATTATGAAGGGCCTAAAGTCTGCCCTTCCCTTTCCCAGATACAATGATCAAGTAAATCATTAGCATAGATGCAAGCCTATCATTTAAACAGCTCCATAAAACAAATATGTTAACTAGTTCAAACCCATAAACTTCAGCACTTTGATGAAAACTTTAAATTAGAGATGAAAACCTAAATCAGAGTAAAATCATGATCTCTTAAGTTTGTAAAGTACTAGAAATTACTTGAGTCTGAAGCAAATGCAGGTGGTGAGAGGGAGAAATGGCCCTCCTATGACCAACCTCCAGGTCTGTCTGATACGTCACACAAAATCTCCAACTCCCTGTCTTTTCTATCAGAGACATAGAATAGGTTCTTTAGTAAAAACAGCATAATTTCAGTCCCTTGTTCAGTCTTTTCATATCTTTTCTGCCTGAAAACATCCCAAATCCTCCAGTGCAGGGACAGTAAACCCCAGCCACCTCAAACATGCACATTCATCTTGCCCACATTCCTCTTACTGGCTCCAATATGCTTGATGCATCCTTTTACTCAAAAACAACTCTCACTCACACCTAAGGCCCAGCCCACTGACCAGATGGGATTGGGAGTACGGCAGGGACCTTAAGCACCAGGGGGTCCCACTCTCTATCCAGAGTTGTGTATATGGTACATACCCCTGTGGCCAGAAGCTGTGAGTCCCTTGGAGGACCTGCCCAATGGCAAGAACTATTTTAATGAAGACAGATACTTGTATTTATTTTCTCTAACACCATGTTATTTACTTCAGGTGGAAAATTACCAATAGTCATATACACATGTGTTATTTTCATGTATGTGGGAATTACCAACACTCACACACATGCTTTCTCCTTTTTTGGTCTTTTGGTCTTTTTTGAGATAGGGTCTACCTTTAGTCTCAGCTGACCTGGAACTTGCTCTATAGACCAGGCTGACCTTGAGCTTACAAAAACTTCCTGTATCTGCCTCCCAAGGACTGGGATTAAAGGTGTGTGCCACCACACCTGGTCCCAAGGGGTAACAAAACTGCCCCACCCAAAACAAAATCCAGTCCAAGAATTCATTTCTAATCCTGAATCTGGTCCACAAAGGTCTTAAAAAAATAGATAATTCCCCGGTGGGAATGGTTTAAGATATTATAAAGAAATTTTTTAATCGAAGCTAAAGGACTAGTTTCATGTATCATTTATATCGCATTATGACGGCACGTATTGTGTTACTAAGGGCATTTTCATAAAAGTATGCTTATTTCACAGAATTTCATTTTGAGAAACTAAGATATATCTTTTTAAGACTTCACTTCAAGTAATAGTATTTCTAAAATGAAACGTCCACACTGCTAACCCGTCATAGCTGCAGGTTCTATATCTAAGGATTTATCCAACTGCAGATGGAAAATATTTATGGAAGATAATGCTATAATAAAAACACTACAACTATTTACTTTCTAAAAAAAAATAGATAATTCCAAAGCAAGCAAGTTAGTTACCTTTTGAAAGTAAACACAAACCAAAATGGGATCTTTAAACAGTCAGCTCTGAGGCCGACTTCTATAGCAAAACCACAAGGTAGAGATGGCACTGGCACGTGCAGTGAGGCAGTGGAGAAGGCACAGTAAAAGAAGGAAAAAAGACTGCAGAGGGCAGAGAAAGAGAGGGAGAGGAAAAAGATAAGTGAAGTCTTTTAGTCTCAGAAGGACTAGAGTGAAGGGCAAAGAATGCCTGTACATACAAGCATTCTGACCATTTACCAGAGAGCTGGCAGAAGTCTCTCAAAGCTGCGAATTCGGAGATCTAAGGTACTTAAAGAGTGTAGGAGACAATCCAAGGGTGTGAGGCCCAGGGCCTCTCCTTTAGAGTGTGAGGCTCCCATATTGGGAGTCGGAGGCTGAGGAAGAAGGGAGAGGGAGAGGGAGAGAGAGAAAAGAGGTCTGTAGGAAGGAAAATAGATTCTTTTTAGTCTCATCACCCACCCGAGCACTAAGGCGCGTCCACCCTAGTTCTAAGTGGGCGTTCAGAGACCCCAGGTCCATGTGACCAGTGTGGGAGTCTCTGAAATCGGGGCCTCCACGTCTGTGAAGTCGGCATCCCAAAAATCACAGAGGAGGCCAAAATTCGGGTCCAGAGTCTGTCCCCAGCATCCTGGTAATAGACAGCATACTGGACAGGGAAAATCGGAGGGGATCCCTGATTTAGCTGGCACTCAGGGATCCAAAACCGAAACGGCTATAACGGGAGACTAAAAAGAATGGAAAAGAGGATCGGAGAAAGCAGTAGTTAGAAC
This sequence comes from Rhizomys pruinosus, assembly GCA_009823505.1. Taxonomy (NCBI): domain Eukaryota; kingdom Metazoa; phylum Chordata; class Mammalia; order Rodentia; family Spalacidae; genus Rhizomys; species Rhizomys pruinosus. The sequence continues at coordinate 163,694 of VZQC01014048.1, read as the reverse complement.
AGGAAGTGTCAGGCAGAGGGGGCAGCTAGAGGGGGCAGAACATATACAGGGTTACACAGAAGGTAGGGGTGGGAGATAAGAATCTCCCCTCACTCAGGTGCCCGTCCTGCTGGCCGCCCACGAGGCAACTTAGGAAGTCTTACCATGAGGACCACACGTATAAACCCCCTGCTCGGTCATCACGAGTGTGATGAGTACCTGATGAGGTTAAACGACTTGCAGCGGAACTGTGGACTGGAGCCCAATCAGATTCCATATCCGAGAGCTGTGGAACCATAACACACACTCTTAACTTTCACGCACAGTCACATGGGAATAGAGTAGGGTAGGATAAAGAGAGGAGAGAAGGTACCTTTGGCCAAATGCTGGTGGATGCTGCTGTAGCCTGCGCTCTGTATCCGGCTTACCAGCTACCCCAAAGCTGCTCTGAGGGGCGGGGGGGCGGGTGGAAGGTGATCTGAGTCACCGGCACCAGAATGTAAGGTTATGCGCCACCCCCCCCCCCCGGAATGAAAGGCCACGATGGATGTCTAAGTTCTTTGGAGCAAAGTTTAATGCAGGGTAGCCGGGGCTAGGCCCAGGGGAAAGAAAGAACCAAGCACAGAATGGCATACGGCATGGAATTTAGGATGAAGGTGGGAGTGGGCTTCAGTGAGAGTGGGGTGGGTTGATCTGTGAATCCTTGGCTGTCCGAAGGGCGAGGGTGAGGGAAGAATTCCTGAGTAATTAGTGGTGGCTGCTTTATCATAACCAAAGGCTATGCCTGGTAGAGCAGGTTCTAGGACCTCTGGTCTTAGGTGTCTCTGCATTACGATGGGCTTCTGGATCTCACAACCTGACACTTATGTCACTGAGGGTGCTTTCCATTTTATATCCTTTCGATGTTCCCTGAAATTTAAATGCTTCTTGTTTTGTGTTTGACCCACACTCCCTCATGTCATTTTTCTGGATGAATAAGCATTTTCTCCGAATATGGAAATTACCTTCAGATTAGTACACATTATTTTATATTTATTTATTTATTTATTTATTTATTTATTTATTTATTTATTTATTTTTGGTCTTTTTGAGATAGGGTCTACCTTTAGTCCCAGGTGGCCTGGAACTCTCTATGTAGACCAGGCCTTGAACTCACAGAGATCCACCTGCATCTGAGTCCCAAGTGCTGGAATTAAAGTCAAATGCACCAAAGGAAAAAGAAATAAATTTGTGCAACTTGATTATTCATTTCTTATAAATGAAAATAACTGTAAAGCAGAAAATTTCTGCAATGAGAAACCTACAGTAGACTAGATGAAGTTTATGACAATAACTGGGAATTTAAAATAATGTAGAGAAATTCTGTTATCTGAAATGATCAATTGACAGTGAAACAAAATCAATCATATGGCATTCAGAAATTCAAGATAATACTACTGGATTGAGGCAAATTAGCTTATCTTAGTGTTTCCTGGAAACTGCCATGGGAAATCTGCTTTAAGATGCATAGTGTACATATTTCATATTCTGTGATAGTAATCCTTGTTTTCAAAAAATATATTGATCAAAAGTGAGGTAAGTGGAGAGGAGAGATCATGACTCAGTGGGCAAGAGCACTGGCTCCTCTTGCAAAGGATCCAAGATTGGTTCCCAGCACTCATGTGGTGGCTAATATCTGTCCATAACTCTAGTTCCAGGAGATCTGATTCTTTATTCTGGATTTGGTTGGCATTGCACAAATGTAGTTCAATTACATACATGTCGGAAAAACCTTCATGAACGTAAACTAAAAATAGAAAAATTAAAAGTGGCGTATTGTCTAAGATATAGAATTCTTTATATTAAGTTAATATGATTAATATCTAAGTTCAGTTGTTCATATTTTCATCTGTTTGTATCTTTTCTGTAAATACATTTTCAAAATTATTGTTCTATTTGATTTTTCTATATATTTTAAGAAATATTTTATTTATTATATTTATTTTATTTGTATGTGTGAATTGCCTGCATATTTGTATGTATGTAAATGCACCCTTGTTGTGCAATTCCCCTCCTCTCCCTTGGAAAACAGAAGAAGCAATCATATGTCCTGGAACTGAAGTTAGGGAAAGTTGTTAGCTGTCATGCGAGTTCTGGGATTTGAACCCCAGTATTCTGCAAGAACAATCAGGGCTCAAAACACTGAACCATCTCTCCATCCCCAATGTTTCTCTCTCTCTCTCTCTCTCTCTCTCTCTCTCTCTCTCTCTCTCTCTCTCTCTTTTATTTCCTCATAGTACTGAACATGTGCAATATGGTGTGAAAACTTTTCTAGTTATTTTCTCAACCAAAAACTCAAAACCAGAAATCCTGGTTTTTGTTTGTTTGTTTGTTTGTTTGTTGTTGTTGTTTATCTTTAGTTATTGGGTCTTACCTTTGAGGACTGGGATACATTCAAGGGCCATGGAAATAGCCTATTTTGTGGAGGTCTTCTTGAGGACACTTGCCAACAACTCAAAGAAAAGCTTCCCATAGCTGGCATTGAGCTTTAAAGACATTATTGTTATTCATCTCTCCTTCCTTCCTCTTCTCCTGTTTTAACCTCTCTATCCCTTATCCAGTTAAAATACCCCCTGCAGTTTCCCTCCTCCTCCTTGATAGCACCTGCATCCTAATTCCCTCCACTCTGGAGCACCCCCTCCTCCTTCTATTGTAACTTTCTAATTTCCTGGGTTCTTTGGTTACTTTCACTTATCTACTCACAGCTAAAGATTTGGATATAGAATCTACAAACAGAGAGAATATACTGAATTTCTGTATCTAGTTTTAGTTCTCATTCTGTCAAATGTTTTCCAGTTTCATTAGATTACCTGAAAATTTCAGTTTTCTTTACAGTCGATTAGAATTCCATTCTGTATATGTACCAGATATTCATTAACCTATCATCAGTTGGAGGATATTTAAGATGTTTTCATTTCCTATTTTATGTGGAAAGAGCAAAAATGGAAAGGAACATACTGAGCAAGTATCTCTGTAGTAGGATGTTGTTTGGGGATGGTATGGCTGAGTCATAGGCTAGATCAGCTATTAGCATTTGAGTACCCACCACACTCATTTACGAAGTGGCTGTACCAGTTTTTTACATCAATCAGCAGTGAATGAATTTTTGCCTTTTCCAAATCTTCACCAGCATTTGATGTCTGTTGCTCCCTTGATCTTATAACGAGATAAAGAAAATGAAGAGAATGAAAGAGTGAAATAGATTTAGTTTGCGTTTTTCTAAATGTTAACGATGTTAAATACTTTTTTTTCTTTTTTTTTCTTTTTTTTATTTTTTTAAAAATATGTTATCATTTTCTTTTTTTTATTTTTTTTATTTTTTATTTTTATTGATGCTTTGTGTATTTCATACATCATTTTCCAATTCAGTTCAGGCATATATCCCCTTCCCTTCCCCCCCACCCCACCCCTACCCATCACAGATCATGCATTCTTGCCATAAGTTTTCTCCATTCTCCACTCTTCTCATCTTCTTTCTCTGCTTTTTTGTTTTTGTTTTGTTTTTCATTTTTTTAACGATAGGTGATAATTTGTGAGTACAAACATCTCATGAAACCCAATTGGCAAGCAGTTGTGCCAAACACCCACACAGCTCATGGGTCCCACCATCCAGCAGGGGGGGGCTTGTATGTTCATCAAGTTGACCAATAGTGTCCAGTCTATTTTGTAGTTTCACCATTAACCCCAATCGAAGCCCTACATTCTATCACGCCCTCATCTTCGCAGATTGTTCCCTAGGCTTAGAAAAGGGGCACAGGTGATGAGAAGCAAAACACTCTCTATTCTCTGGAGCTGTTGTCTTGGTCTCTGTATTCTGGCTGTTTTCTTTCATGGGCTGCCAGCTTGTCCAGGCTTAACCTTTCGACCTACTAATGAAACAACAATTAGATATTAGGTATTTAAACAGTATAATATGTTAAATACTTTTAAGGATAATGTATTTTTTAAAAAATTTATTTTCGTATATTGCATGAATGTACGTCTGCATGTGTTTTGTGCACCTGTGTCTGCAATGCCACGGAGGTCAGAAAAGGGTGTCGGATTCCCCTGGAACTGGGGTAAAGACGGTTTTCTCCTCCATGTTGGTGCTAGGGGCCATTTCTCCAGCCCCCTAAAGATAATTCTTAAACATTTTATTTACTTTTTCAAGAATTATATTCAAATCTATAGCTCATTTTTAATTGGGTCATATGATTTCCTTATCACTTTTTGAGTTCTTTGCATATGATGGTGAGGAAATAAGAGTTGATTCCAGACTTCTACTCTGGACAAACAGTTAAGCATTCACTTTCCCCCAGGCAGGAGTCCACCAGATGCATCTGGGGCATTGAGAAACAGGCCCGGTGATTCATTTCCTCCTCCCAGGCTGAAGTCCACAGATACATCCGAGGCTTGGGAAACAGGTCCATTCTGAACCAAAAAGAAAATCCCCTAGACCTGGTTCCGTTCCTGTCCACAAGACTGTGTCTAAAGATAACCTTTGGTATGTGGGGGCAGGTGGTGACCTAACCATGAAGCTGTAACTCTGCTATTATCCAATAAGGCTAGAAGTTACCCAAACCCCACTAAGATTCCCCTAGACCCTGTAAAAAGGCCTGAGCCAAGTTATGGGTGAGCCTTTTCCCTCCACCCCAGCATGCTGGTTTACTTTTTCGAAATAATCTTGGTTTTCCATCCTTCTGTGTGTCTGGTGTGGGATTCTCGAACCCTAACATGGATATTCCTGTTCTATCATTATATATATATATATATATATATATATATGATATATATATATATATAGTATCAAGATATTCACTTCTACATTGTAGGTTTTCTCCTTATTGGATTGATTGTTTACTATACACAAAATTTAAGTATAGTGAGGAACGTATACCAGTTGTTGGATTTAAATCCTAAATGAACTGAGTCCTACTCAGAAAATACTTTTCTGTAGTGTATACTATAGGGTATTGCCGATATATTTTTTAACAGTTACAACTTTTTTTGTTTCATACTTTAGAGTTTGATCATTTATAGTTGAGTTTTATGCAAGACAATAGGTATGAGCCTAATTTAAGTCTTCTCTTTGTGGATATCAAGTTTTTCTAAGACTATTTGTTAAAAGTGCTATCTTTATCCCAATATGTATTTTTGGCTTCTTTGTCAAATATCAGGTGGCTACCATTACATGGACTCATATTTGAGTCTTTTATTCTATTCCATCAATTTGCAAGTCTACTTTTGCCAGTATCATCCTGCTTTAAACTATAGCAAAGTAATATATTTTGTATTCTTGTATGGTAATCTCTCCACCGTTCTTTCTGTTCAGGACTGCTTGACTATCTGGCTTTTTTCATGTTTTATCTCAGTCACAGGAAGATATTGAATACAACCCTCATCAAATAAGGTCTTTTTGGTAACAGATGGGCACTTTAGCTACTACAATGTAAATAAATTACCATGGGGGGCCCAGACATAATTGATACATCTTTTTTAAGGAATATAAGAGTCAGAGGACCAGGACCCCAGCTGCCAGCCAGGTAGTGTCTTCTATACATGACAAAGAAGCTACATCCAGGAAATCTCAACAATAAGATTTCCTAAACAAGATATTCATGTTGATAACATGGATGGGGAGAAATTTTACAGGTTCGAATACTTACAAAAAAATTAATCAATGGCAGTCAATGGCTGCTGAGAGGGGGAGAATCAGTTTTCTACAAGGACAAGATCCATGATAGGTTACCTATCCTGAGTGCTTATCCCTAAACATATATACATAGGAGAACTTCTAAATGGACTCACTACACACACACACACACACACATATATACACACACGTACACACACAAAACCATAATAATTTCAAAGATATCACGACATTGGGAAGTAGTGGGAAGGATGTGGGAAGAACTGGTTGGGGAAGAGCGAGGTGTGAAAATCATGTAAATACTGTACTCACGTACAAAATTCTCAAAATTCCAAAAGATGAAAGAACTCATTTAGTGCCACCCTCAGCCCATCCTACGCAACCATATCAAAGCTTCCAGACCAGAAGCTTGATGATACTTTTCTCCTGTGGATACCTCAGCTGTATAGGAGCCCTGCTTTTTTTTTATTTTATTTTATCTATCTAATATTAAAACTCTATTTTCTAAAATTCAAATATGAATAAGATTTTTTATAATATCTATGTATTTGAGACTATAGTTCAGGAAAGATACAATTATAATGGAAAATATAAAATGCATTTCAATAGTTATTATTAAAAGTATTTAAGTAACTATTAAAGAAAGAATTTATTAAAAAATTACAAAATACTTTGTTATTTCAGAAATAAAATAGTTAAATAATAGATCATCTGTTTCTCACTATTTAATTTTTTGTAGTATTTCATTTTTTCTCACTATCCAATATAATATGACTATTTTGTCTTGGAGATGACAAAGTAGATACAATGTATTCCTGACAAGTGTGAAGACTAGATTTTTGATCACTAGAATTAATGTACATACCTGGTAGATGTGGTTGTCTGCCTGGGATTCTGAAATCTGAAGACAAAGACAGGGGAGATCCCCAGAGCAATCTGGCTGGCTAGAGTACACATATCAACAAGATACGGTTTTTTTTGGGAGACCCTGTCTCAATGAATAAGTTGGAAGAGTAATCAAGGATGATTCCCAACATACAACTATGTGTTCCCCATCCATGTGCACTCATTTGCATACCCCCTCAGGGACACAAGTACACCTACATATAATTAGGCATGCATAAATGTACCACACACATTGATGCACCATGCCCCCCCACAAAAAAATGGAAAAAGAAAAAATATTGATTTTCACATATATATATATATATATAATCTGTTTGAAATGTATATGAGTACACATATATTTATCAGCCATCAGAAACAAAATTATCTACAAATAAATTAAGACTTTTGAGTATTCCTCCCTAAAAATTGGAAATACACAGTCTATGATGTAGTTTCATGACAATCATTATTCCGATATTTGATTTGCAAGCATAAGGATGGGAAGAATGGCTGAGGAGTCAAGAGCACTGGCTGCTCTTACAGAAGGTCCAGGTTCAATTTTCAGCTCCTACATCATGGCTAACAAGTTTCAGAATCTCCAGTTCCAAGGGTCCAATGGCTTCTTATGACCTCTGTGGACATTACACAACATGGAAACAGTAACATATATGTAGGCAATTTACTCATACACATTAACAATAAAATAAACTTAATAAAATATATGCCTATGTAATTATATTAGAGTAAGGAAAATAATACTAAAAATAACATATATCTGAAATTAATTTAAAATAATCTTTTCTGGAAAGGTATCTTTCTCAGGAGAAAATATAGGAATAAATATATTTATATTGAACATTATATACTCACAAAATTTGAACAAATAAATTATTCATTTTGTAGGTTATGATATAAGATCCAGCTTTTTTCTGCTCACACCAATTTCTTATAGTAGATATCCATCTTTGAGCTAGTGATACTCTTTCAATGTTAAAAATTTACAGAAATATTCCAGTCACCATTAAAAAACAAAACTAATGTTTCTTTAATGGCAAGAACTAGTAGTATGGGAGAAAGCATGTGCCCCCAAGCCTGTTTTATGCTGCTCTGGGATTAAGCCCATGGTTTTGACATGATATGGTAAGTACATCAACAAACGAGCAACAAATTTTCCTATGTATTAAATTTTTTCCAGATAGTAGTTTAATCTTTGGTGTTAATTGAAAAAAAATATTTGCCTTTCATACTTTAAACAGTATAGATACAGTGCTAAGCATAGTTAACAGAAGAATTCTCCAAATTCCTGTAGATAATTCATGTCCAAATATTTCTCCAAGTTAAACATATGTTTGCTTTCTCTATGAAAATACATTCTACGGACTATCAGTAATAACAGATTTATGAATATAATATTCAATGTGAACCTTTAAATAATTAGCAGAGACTGCAGACTGCTCAACTCTAAATAATACTACCATAACTCCTGTTCCCCAAGGCTCAGGGGTCATTGCAGAAGAGGGAAGTGGTAAGAAAGTGTCATATCTTGCAAAGTAACTGCTGGCAACTGATGACATCTCAGGTGGTATAGTCAGTTTTCTTCACTAATGGGCTCCCTGAGGGACTTCCTATCCTCTAGAGCATGGTCCTACATGTGTGCAAATACCGGCAGCACTAAGAGGATTTGTTAGCTTAGAAAAAATAAAATGGCACATGAAGTAGGGAGAAAAAAGTGGTGGGTACATAGAACACTAATTGAAGGAGAGGACCAAGGGCAAATTTAATCAACAAATTAAATGCATATATGAAATTCTCTAATGACAAAGAACATTTGAAAAAGGTTTTCAAGCTATTGTTCTTTTAATAGAATACTACAGGTCCTCAAATTCAGTGCCAAATAAAATAGTAATTCTGGCCACCGAAATATTTTAGGAAGAATTCACCAGAAGCTAAGATTTTATTCACAACAGAATCTTTGAGAAGAAATAACCTTGATGCATATTTACAATACTTAAAAAAATCAAGTTACTATTTCATTTTACTCCATAGAAATGTGAATAACCAGGTGAAATGAATGCAATATTAACTAAATTATTTTGGCAGTGAATAAATAAAAATGTAGAATGAATGATTTTTGCTGCTAAGACACATTTGAAGTGTTGGAATACAAGAAGGACAACCTGCTATTCAGTACTGCCATGGGACAAAAATGTATTAAAAGTGAAGCTGGGGCTGGAGAGATGGCCTAGCGGTTAAGAGCACCGACTGCTCTTGCAGAGAACCCGGGTTCGATCCCCAGCATCCACATGGAGGCTGAGAACCGTCCGTAACTCCAATTCTAGGAGAACTCCAGTTCCAGGGGAATTCGACGCCCTCTTCTGACCTCCGTGGCATTGCACGACAAGGGTGCACAAACCTACATGCAGACAGTACATTCATACACATAAAATAATTAAAAAAATTAAAAATAAATAAATAAAAGGGAAGCTGTCACTGGATTTTTGTAGAAATGAAATCACTGAAAAAATGACTTTCAGATATGTTTCTTGTATACAGAGTTTGAGGACACATACATATTGCATATAAATTATGAATAAATTTGAAAGACTTAATAAAATGTCAGTAAATGCAATAGTCAATACATATTGTTGATTTATTTGGGATTGAGAAGATATTCACAGGGAAATGTATCTGCAGTTTCACTGATTTTTATCATTTGCCAAGAGCATCTTAAAGAGATGGTTCACTGGTTAAGAACAGAGGACCCAGGTTCAGTTCCCACCATGCATATAGTGGCTAACAATCATCTGTACCTCCAGTTCAAGGGGTTCTGAAGCCCTATTCTGACCTCCACAGACCTGAACAACACAGGTCTACATTACACTCATGCTCATAAAAAAATAAATTCAGCACACATCTAATAAAATTCTACTTGCACCACATTTAAAATTTTTTTATTGAATATTTGTGTATTTCATATAGAACATCTCAATCAATCGTATTCACCTTTATACCCTCTTCTGCATTGGAACCCACTCATAGAAGCCCCACTACAATTCATACATTCTATGATTTGTGTTAAAGCCTATTTGTCAGGTTAGTGTACCCTGATGTTTCTCAGTGTAAGTTCATCCACTGAGATCTAGTAACCCTATCCAGAGTCCCTCACTTTAGGTGGATCAGCACTTCCTCAACCAGGAGTAATCAACTTACATTATTTCTTCAGGTAAGATTGGGATCTACTGTTCATTTCCACAGTTCTATGTTAGGTTTTTGTCTGGTTGAGTTTGCATGGGTGTAGTGCCTGCTGAACAATTGGTGTAGATTCATATAGACACAGTTCCAGGAGCTTGTAGGATTCTATTTCCATATGGTCATGTTCATTCTTGCTGGCTGTTAAAACACTTCTGCCCCCTCTGTCCTCAATGGTCCATGAGTTCTGACAGTGAAGCTTAGTATAGGGGTTCTGTCCATGGACTAACACTGTAGATTCCAAGTCACCATGCTTTGGCCATTTGTGAACTTTTCTGTTCCTAGCCTTCTGTTGCATGAGGGAGTTTAATTAATAATTTATGCATTATCCATTTTTCTATGTTGTGTGACTCTTAGTTTGCTTTTCAGATGTGCCAATTATGCTTGGGCCATTCACAGAGAATGTATGTGCATGACCAGTTGTGGTCTATAATAGTCTGTCTATGCAACAAGTTTTTTAGTTTTAATTGACCTTCCCTAGTTTAATCAGTACTTTAAAGTAGAATCTGCTTAATGAATAGAATAAAGCAATTGACCAATCCCTGTTGCTTCTCTTCTCTTCATATCTCTTAGAACCTCACAAGGAAGTAGTCTTATAGGCACTTTGTGAATTAAACAAGGTGAATTAAAATTTTTGTTCCCATTCTACAGAATTCTTAACTTCCATCAACTTTTAATATTGGTCACAGATGCAGAATCTCTGATCCAATCCATTAAGTTTTTAGTGACATGCCCTTTGTTCCTTGCTTTTGAAAATCTTATGTTTTATTCGTGAATGTTTTATTATACTGTGAATAGAGGAGTGACTTTGAGTTAGATTTTAATAGTTGCCTGTTATTTATTTTGAACTAGAAATACCAATACTTTCTCTTCACAAATTTGAGCAGTTGACCTAAAATTATATGATCTGCACATGTATGCTTAATATCACATTCTGAATCCTAAGTGAGAAACATGTCTGTTATACTTGCTGTAAAATGTGCATTTTATCTCAGTGCTGCTGTAAGTGTTAATGAGTTGTGATGGTTAGGATATAATAACCTACAAATTTAGTAATAAGTTAGGTTGGGTAAGTTAGATTGGATAAAATGTGTTTTATCTCAGTGTTGCTGTAAGTGTTAATGAGTTGTGATGGATAGGATATAATAACCTACAAATTTAGTAGTAAGTTAGGTTGGGGTCTGTATTAGTCACTTTTTTGTTGCTGTGATAAAGCACCATGACCAAGGAACTTATAAAAGGAAGAGTTTATTTGAGCTTACGATTGACGGTTCCAGGGAATTAGAGTCCATTGTGGCGGGAGGCATGGCAGCTGGATCTGGAGCAGCAAACCGAGGATCACATCTCACAAAGAGCACAGGAAGCAGAGAGAGACTGTAGACCACGAGGCTTGTTAAAACTCTCTAAGCCCTGCCCCCAGTGACACACTTCCTCCAGCATGGCCACACAC